>JAXCGZ010012426.1:17500-27102 GCA_037179515.1 Halocaridina rubra | reverse complement strand
TTCTACTTCTGGAATATATTCCAAGTTTTCATTGGTAATTACAGATAAGAAATCTTCATTTAAACATGTACACATCTCTTTATCATGATCTTTGAAATGACTGTTGGCTACTCCAACTGGTCCAACATTTAACCTCCTAGAGGACCAGGAAGGAAGGGTAAGGGAGACTAGATAAATACAAATTTATGAATATATAAAAATGAAAAACTAATGGATGAAAAAAAAAATATATATTTTTTTAGTCTTTGTCGTAAACTCGAAACGACGTTATATGAGGACACACACACACACACACACACACACACACACACACACACACACACACACACACACACACACACACACACACACACACACACACACACACACACACACACACACGAGGAGGTAGTTAATGCTATCTCAATCCATAGTTTTAAGGACAGGTATGATAAGTATCACTAAGTCTAAAAATGGAACCGATCAGGAGACGGGAAGATACGAGCTTTGGGCTCTTTCCCGTAAACACAATTAGGTAATCACAATTAGGTAATCACACACACACGCACACGCACATACTAAGTATAAAATGGAACCTCACTAAGTATAAAATGGAACCGATCAGGAGACGGGAAGATACGAGCTTTGGGCTCTTTCCCGTAAACACAATTAGGTAATTACAATTAGGTAATTACACACACACGCACATTACAGAGTTCTTCCAGACAAAAGGGAGATAAAGAAGATAATGACAGAAGATCAGGGGATGGGGCCTCATTAAGATTGTTATACACAAATGCTGATGGATTAGCTGGTAAGGCAGTAGAATTAAAAGATAGGATTCACAACAGTAAGGCAGATATAGTAGCAATTACAGAGACTAAGTTGAGTGAGGACATAAACAGTGTCACAGTTTTTCCTAAGGGCTTCAGAATACTAAGGGTCAAAAGATCTGAGAGGACTGGTGGAGGGATAGCACTGCTCATAAGTGAAAGGATTCAAGTTGAAGAAATAAACTTGGCTATAGAAAGTGAGTTCAAGGAATTTCTTGTTGCTCGCATAAATACTGGGTCAGAGAGCATTATAGTAACTGTTGTATACAACCCACCAAGGAACCAAAATAGGCTTGAAGTTTATGAGGAAAGTCATATAGGTACTATTGAAGTCATAAACTCAGTTGTTAACATGGCACGGGAAAAAAAATTTGATTATGGGAGACTTTAATCATAAAGTGATAGATTGGATAAATCTTGACCCACACAGTGGTGAGGACTCATTCGGGGCAAGATTCCTAGATTGCGTACAAGGGAATTTCCTACACCACCATGTAATGGAACCAACAAGGGCCAGGGGTGGGGATGAGCCATCACTACTTGATCTAGTGTTCACAGATAATGTGTTGGATATTGAAAAAATTGAGTATGAACCACCAATTGGAAAGAGTGACCACTGTGTGTTGTTGATGGAGTATATCATTGAAGATATTCTTCCTGAGAGTAGAGGCACTGAGGACATGAGGAGGAACTATTCGAAAGGAGATTACATCAAAATGAATGAGCTTTTTGCAGTTCTTGACTGGAGAACCTTATTTTACAACAAATCTGTACAAGAAATGTATGACATCTTTTGTGAGAAATATGGGAATATAGTAGATTGCTGCATACCTGTCACCAAAGTAGGTGTAATTCATGCCAGAGAGAAATGGTTCGATAATGGGTGTAAAAGAGCTAAGGAGTGGAGAGACAAATGCTGGAAAAGGTATATGAGGAGAAAAAACATAAATGCCTGGCAAACCTACAAAAGAGCAAGAAATGACTACCTAAGTAAAAGGAGAGAGGCAGAGAGAGATTATGAGAGGGACATCACCAGGAAGGCTAAAGAAAATCCCAAGCTTTTCCACAGCTTTATCAGAAGAAAACTGAAGGTAAAAAAACAGGTTTTAAGGCTAAAGAGAGAGGATTGAAGCATCACTGAGACGGATGAAGAGATCTGCAAAGAATTGAACAAGGAGTTTCAGTCAGTATTTACAGTAGAAAATACCCCACCCCCTCAGATTGCAGTGATAGAAGCTCAAGGGCCAGTATTAGAGAACATCAACCTTACAGCCACAGAGGTATGCAAAGCACTGATGGATTTAGATGTTCATAACGCTACAGGTCCTGATGACATATCCCCTCATGTGCTTAAAAAATGCGCAAACTCAATATCAGTGGCACTAAGTATCATATTTAAAAAGTCACTGGAGTCAGGGGAGATTCCAAGATGCTGGAAACAAGCAAATGTGATACCTATCTTCAAAAAGGGAAGGAGGGATACGGCTCTGAACTATAGACCGGTTTCCTTGACCAGCATAGTTTGCAAACTTATGGAGAAACTACTAAGGAAACATATCTCTCTTCACTTGGAATCCTTCAACTTTTTGTCAGTGAGGCAACATGGCTTCAGAGAAGGTAGATCAACAGTAACAAACTTATTAGAATTTTATGATGAGGTAAGCCAAATCTTACAGGAAAGAGAGGGCTGGGCAGATTGCATATTCCTAGACTTCCAGAAAGCGTTTGACACTGTTTCACATGGGAGACTTATTATGAAGCCGCAATCAATGGCTAGAATAGGTGGAAATGTTTTGGAATGGATAAAAACCTACTTAGAAGGAAGGGAACAGAGGGTTAGAGTAAGACACTCAGTGTCTGAATGGAGAAGAGTTAGTAGTGGAGTTCCACAGGGTTCAGTTTTAGGGCCACTTTTGTTCCTTGTATATGTAAATGACCTACCAGAGTCTGTTAATTCATTCATGAATATGTTTGCAGATGATGCAAAGATTGTGAAGAAAGTAAAAAACGAGAACAATGGTAGAGAACTTCAGGAGGATCTAAATAATCTGCATGAGTGGTCAGAAAAGTGGCTAATGAAATTCAATACTTCAAAATGTAAGGTAATGAGAATGGGTACAAGTGCAAGAAGGCCCAAGCTTGACTACTCGGTGGCTGGAGTACAACTTCAAGAGACAGAAAATGAGAGAGATCTAGGAGTAAACATACTGGCAGATTTGTCTCCAGAAATATATATAAATGGCATAGTAAGGGCAGCATATGCATTCTTATCAAATGTAAGGGTAGCCTTCAGGCACATGGACAAGGAAATGTTCAGAAATATTTATGTAACCTATGTGAGGCCAAAACTGGAATATGCAGCCCCCTTTTGGAATCCGCACTTGAAAAAGCACATAGCTAAGCTTGAAAAAGTTCAAAGACATGCCACGAAACTGGTGACAGAAATACGCAATCTCAGTTATGATGAGAGGCTGAGGGAATTAGACTTACCATCACTCGAAGCTAGAAGAGTGAGGGGGGATATGGTGACAGTCTTTAAATTCCTTCATGGTTATGATAGAGTGGATAGGGATCGATATTTTGATATGGCTGGCTCTAGAACTAGAGGTCATAGTTTGAAGCTTCGTAAGAAAACTTCTTTGCAGGATGTAAGAAAATACTTTTTCAGTGTAAGAGTAGTTGATAATTGGAATTGGCTAAGCGAGGAGGTAGTTAATGCTATCTCAATCCATAGTTTTAAGGACAGGTATGATAAGTATGACTAAGTATAAAATGGAACCGATCAGGAGACGGGAAGATACGAGCTTTGGGCTCTTTCCCATAAACACAATTAGGTAATCACAATTAGGTAATCACACACACACACACACTCTCTCTCTCTCTCTCTCTCTCTCTCTATATATATATATATATATATATATATATATATATATATATATATATATATATATATATATATATATATATATATATATATATATATATATATATATATATATATATATATATATAATTTTTTTCATGTAAGTTTTTAATTATGACTTTCCATATAAAGGTGACTGATTGAGAAATGAAACTCTCGAATGCTGTATATATTATGAAAGAATGATTTGGAAATTGAGATTAAATCTAAAGTATTTTAAGACAGTCTTTTGACATTTTACTTGTTTAGCCTGTATAGTGAAGGAAAGAGTAGTTAGATGTGCAAAATAGCATTGCTCACCTCTTTACTCATTCGATGTTAAGAAATACCACCGTCTTATCATATTCTTATCTTTTTGAAATTTATTGCTACTTTTCAATCAATTACGGATATTGATGACGCAGTGTATTTTATGTATATGTTTCTGCGCAATACTTATGTTGCTGTAAACCTTCAATTATTATTGTTGAAGATAGTGCTTGTTTTTTTGTTAAATCTAACACCATGTCCAAGCGGAAACCTGTGGATTATAGCTGTAACAGAAGAGCTGAGGTAGTGGAACTTTATCACGCCCTGCTTGTAATCACCTATTCCATAAGTTGTTTTTGAAGGAAATTTGAAGAGGGGGAAAAAAAAAAATACTACTTGCTGTCAGCTGCTCTCCCTTATATTTACCCTCATGATACACAGGAAATATGAAGCATGTTTTGGCCTTTTCTTGTTTAAACTAATGAATGTCTTTTATAATTTTTTTTTTCTTATTTTTTATATTATAACATTTCGAATGTTAAAAGTTTTGAAAATTTTAATCCTTCTTTCAGCTGTTTTTTGGTACTGCCATAAAAAAGTTTGGCCCACTTACCTCCAGTATTTTGCATTTGTCATGCTATTCCTCTTAATTATTTTTATTTCTTCAAAATATTTGCCATTGAAGGAGGTCATGACTAAGAGTAATTTTTCTATAGTTTACTTAGGATAGAGTTGTAGATACTGTATAATTCTCTACTTTTTTTATAAACTGAAATGAACATTACTCTGAATTTCTCATCATTAGCGCTTGAAGTAAGATTTCAGATGTGCTTTGGAGGCCTATAGATAGACTGCCTTTTCACTTATGGCTTTCTATATATATTTGTGAAATTACACTTGTAATGTTTTGTCTGGTAATAGTTTTACTCTTTTACAGAACTTTTCCTTCGTTCTTATTGCATTATTCAAATACTGTAATTCTTATGTTTTTTCAGTTATTCTTTCAAATTGCTTTGAGTACCTAAGCATTAGTGATGTATTTCTATTAATATTAGATATATCTGTAATAGATGCTACATTATTATGCATGCTTAACCCTTTCGTTGGAGAAAGTTTTACCATTGCAGTGTATTTGTTAATTTACACACACACTACTAGCAGTATATCCTTTCATATATTGCAGAGTTTTTAAATTATTTCTCTTTTCCTAACTCCTTCCTAAAGACCAGTTTATAACATAACTATGTTAATTTCTTCGTTTCTGACTGTATAAATTTTGTACTGGTTATCTATATCATCCTCAAGTACCAGGATTACTTAGTATTACAAAAATTCTCTTATACTCTATAGGCATGTACCATTATTATACCAAGAAGGGTTAATTTTGTACTGGTTATCTATATCATCCTCAAGTACCAGTTTAATTTTGTATTACAAAATTTCTCTTTTATATAGGCATGCACCATTATTATACCAAGAAAGGGTTAATATGTTTACAGTACATAATGTAATGTGCTGTAATAATTTCTCAGCAAAGTCCATATCCTTTAGAGCCTCACACTTATCTCTGCATCTTGGCTAGTGTTCAGACACTTATAAGCATACATGTTTAAATGGTTTTCAGGATAAAACTGCTGTAGGCATTCCTGGGTTGAATTCTCGCAGCAAGAAGACTTACAAGAAAGTTCAAAAGGTAGTCAGTACAATGCACACATGCTAACGTAGATTCCTCTTTTATGATCATAATTTCTTTCGAGATTGTTATCAGAAATCTTATTTAAAGGGAAAAAATTATTTTTAGTTTACATGATTATTATTACTTTCTTATCCTGCACTGTAGTGCCTCCCTCTTTTTGTGTGTGTGTGATTTGAGTGTTTACATGCACTTCATATCTTTAATGGTTTTGTTATATATCTGTTATTACTTAGGTGTCAATATATTATACTTTTTCTCCCTTAATTGTCATATACCATTTACAGACTGTAAATAATTGTGCTTACATTTAGAGATAACGTAATTTTAATTATATAATGCCATTTATCATTTATGGAAACTACTGTGCACAACTGTCCACTCTTCGGCATTGAAGTGTGTCACATTTCTTGCAGTGCTTGCTATTCACGGATATTATTTTTTTCTGTAATTTGCAGTTGTAACGTATTTGTGCATATTTTCTTATATTTTAAAATGGATGCATGAGAAGCTGCTGTATACTGTTCAAATTTTATATGATAATGCCAGTTTTGTAAAAATGTAGTTGATTATGCTAGTAGAAGATACTACATAATGCATTACAAATTAGAGAGGTCTTTTAAGGTAAAGGTGTAATATCTTGAAACTCTTTCAAAACTTGAATTATCATACAATTTGCTGCATTACTACTGAACCATTTATTCCCTTTTCCAAATCATATGAGCATGATATATATATATATATATATATATATATATATATATATATATATATATATATATATATATATATATATATATATATATATATATATATATATATATATATATTTTATATATATATATATATATATATATATATATATATATATATATATATATATATATATATATATATATATATATATATATATATATATATATATATATATATATATATATATATATTATATGTATTTATATATATTATATATATATATATATATATTATATATATATATATATATATTTATATATATATATATATATATATATATATATATATATATATATATATATATATATATATATATATATATATATATATATATATATATATATATATATATATATATATATATATATATATATATATATATATATATATATATTCCAATATTTGACTAGAATCATACTGAGTGTTATACTGCCTTTCCCATATAATTCACTTCGGAACTATAGTACAGTATATCCATATTATACAGATAAGTCAGTGATTACCAGCATCATTTGCTCATGCCAATATATAAGAGATTGCCTTGGAAAAAGTAAATGCTTCTCTTTCTGTATTCTTTTTCTGCTTTTTTTCAAAGTAACTTTTATGTCTGGAATGTTTTCCATGTATAGATTAGTTGACAGTTTCTTGAGTTGTGTAGCTTTGCCAATATTTCCTATAGTTTTACTGTGACACCTTATTAGGTGCCTAGACTTAAGAATTGGTGTTTGTACTTAGTGAAATTTGCTGACTTCTAATAGAGATTGCCTTGAATGCTTTTCATTCCAAGTTAGGAAAGGGAACTTTGTCAATTGATTCTTTATATCAGAATCAGGTTCCTGAGTAGTTTATTTTTCCTTTCCGGCATTTAGATTATGACTGCTAAAATATAGGTGTAAGTATGCAATCTCATAATATCATCTCTGCTGAAGGAAATCTTTCGACTTATACCTGTATTAGGCTTTGCAAATATATCATGTTAATAGTTCCATCTTTAATGAAAGTGTTTAAGAAATATGAGTTTGTAGATTTACAATATTTGTGTTGACAAAGGCCAAGGATCCTGTTCATAATGCTTTTTATAAATTAATTTTTCCAAAGTACCCTCTCCTAGGTCCTATTCTTTTGTAAACTTGTCCCAGTTGGAAGTGCAATAACTAGGATAGCTTAAAATTAGTATCCCTTGTTATTGTCACAAACTATTCCTTCTCGTTATCACCAAGATTTTTCAAATTATTTTATTAGATTTAATGCCCCTTAAATGATGTTGCGTGCAAGAATTTATTGTATGAAGAAGACAGCAGTGCCACCTTGGTCTCGTTGATAATTAGGTTTTCAGATTGTCCCCAAAGACATAGCTGTAATAGAACCAATGAGGGATTGATTAGAATTTATATGGAGTCTCTGTAATTAACAAAATTAATTACCAGGTGATATATCATTTTATCCCTGAGAGGCTTTAAGAAAATTATTATTATTCCATAGAAGTGTTTCATTGGACGAAATATCAGTTATTCAGGAGAACTTGTCTAGCTGCTACAGATGTGTCTAAGATTCAATTAAGGGAAGTCTTGACTCCTGCCCCAATGCAGGGGTCAGCTATTGTTACCATAATTGTCTAGTAACTTGGGATCTGAGACCTCTACTACTATAAATAAAAATACTTCTTTAGCATCTGTGACATTAACTTGATGGTTAGATATAAGCGTACTTATCTACTTCTATAGAGCTCTGTTAGTAAGAGATAATCAGCAGATCGTTATTTTAAGGTAGGCTAATACAGTACAGGTCTTGCATTAGCCCTAAAGCTTCCCCTCTGGGGAAAAAAAATTACAGTTGTCTAGTGTGCTTAAGTTTCAATATTGTTTATTCAGTAAACATTATTGCTTAGTGAGACAGATTTTTATTTTGTGTTTTCGAAGTTATCCTTAGGCAAACACTCAAACTGATATAAACTTGACAGGTTGTACAGATGATGCAGCGATATAGATGCTTAGTGTACTATTTAGCATAGTAAGTTTCTGTTAAGAAGTTCTATATTTTTATTCCATTTTTGCTTTTGATTATAATACAGCACTTAAGGTATGTGCGGTGTTTGTTCATAAACATTGCTAATTCAGATATTACAGTATTCGAATTGGATTGAAAGATATTGAATCAAGATCTGCTTAAGAAGCCAGATGCATATGTATAAAATTAAGAAAATGGTATTATCGCCCTTCATGAATTCATAATTCCACAACACCCTGATACAATTAAACTGTGCATTGAATGTATTCATACATTTCAGGAAAAAGACTTTTTTTCAGCCAACAATTGTGTACTTCCATTGAATTAAAGAAGAGAAAATACAGCTACGATACAATCCCTTGAGGCTATATAATAACATCTAGCACCTTTGACTTGCTGATATTGTACCTAAAAGGAAATCACATTTTAAACAAGACAGACACCGTAGCATTATTTTCCAGTCATATTCACCTACATTTTTGCTTGGTATCTTTTGATTATACTAATTTAGAATAATTGTCCAGAAAATATGTAAACGTAAACATATACTATTTACAATTGAAAAAATAGTTACAATGTACTAATTTATATATTTAAAACTTTACGAAACAAACCTTAAGTCATTGAAATGAAAACTCCATACGATACTAACCTCTGTAGTAATAATTCATATTGATTGAAAAGAGCCACAGTATCTCTTTGTCATTATGGAGGTATTTTTACTGAACAAATTTAACCGTACAGAGTAAATTATAACTCAAAAAATTTTACTATGAGCATTGTTTAAAATGAGAAAAGAGGAAGAGAATGGAAAAGATATTTTTTTGTGCAGTTTTCTTCCTTTGATTACATTATCCCGCTGCTCCTAGAGGAATAAGGCAATATGCATGAGAATCAAATGCAAACTATAACTGACTGAGTAAATTAAAGTATCTTTGAGTAGAAATTAGCTTACTTTTCATAATGGAGCTTTCTGAGTGACTTGTAACTTTAAAATTATATTTTTTTATTCCAGTAGTTTGTCCCTCCTGTAGTGTTTTCAGCTATTTTATAGTAAATATATCCTTGTTTCTACCTTAGAGTGATATGTTTAAACATTTTTGCAGTTATGTATGCATTTAATTGTTATGTATAATCATATAGTTTTATGCTGTCTGCCATA
>JAXCGZ010012426.1:0-12500 GCA_037179515.1 Halocaridina rubra | reverse complement strand
CTTCAAACTACCGACCTATTGCCCTAACCTCCTCTATTGCTAAAGTTTTCGAAACTTTACTCAATTCTCACTTCCTGAAACGCCTTGAATCTAACTCACTTATCTCTGATCACCAGTATGACTTCCACAAGGCAAGATCGACTGGTGACCTGTCCTATCTTACTCATGTATGGTCATCTTCTCTTAGGAACTTTGGCGAATCCTTGATATCTCTAAGGCTTTTGACAGAGTCTGGCACAAGGCTCTGTTGGCCAAATTCCCTGCCTATGGCTTTACCCATTCTTTCTGTTCTCTGATTTCCAGATTTCTTACTGACCGTTTTATATCTGTAGTTGTTGATGGTGCGACATCTAGCCCTTTCTCTGTTACCAGTGGTGTTCTACAGGGCTCTGTTCTTTCTCCTACTCTGTTCCTTCTCATCAGTGATCTTCTACAATCCCATCCTCCTCTTTTCTTCATGCCTTTGCTCATGATTCTACCCTTCACTTTTCCTCTGCCTTTTCCTCACAACTTTCATCTGCTACTTGTAATCAGTCTCGTATCATACTTTCATCTACTCTCAGCTCCGATTTGCAGAGGGTATCTGAGTGGGGCACTCAAAATTTAGTTAAATTCAATGCCTCCAAGACACAGTTTCTGGCTATCTCTTTATCTTCTTCTCCTCCTGATAACCCTATTGTCTTCGAAACTAACGAAATTTACCCTCTTAATTCTATCAACTTCTTAAGATTCCATATAGTCTAAATCTTGATCCAAAAAATTGGGGATTTTGTTTCCTTTCCGTCATTACTTTTCCTCTTTACAGCTACTTAAAATTTATATAGGTCTTATCCGTCCCTGCATAGAATACTGCTCACACATCTGGGGTGCTTCTTCTTATACTTATCTCCTTGATAGGGCTGAATCTAAGGCAGTTAGACTCATTAATGATCCTTCTTTAAATTCTAATCTTGATTCTCTCTCTCTTCACCATAAGGTATCTTCCCTTTCTCTTTCTATCGCTACTAATTCCATCGCTGCTCTGATGAGTTGGTGAGTTACATCCCCGCCCACTGCTGAAGCTGCGTAACACTCGCCAAGCAGCCTCATCTCACAGGTACTGTGTGGAGATTTGTAGCTCGCGGATTGGTCGGTGCAGCAACTGCTTCTTCCCATCTACTTCCAGATTCTGGAACTCTCTTCCTCCTTCTGTCTTACCTATTTCATATGACCTAACATCCTTCAAAAAGCTGATCTATCGTCATCTCAGGGCCTAGTCCTCCATATCTCTGGGTCCTCTGTACTTTGACTGTTTTTTTGTCTGTCGTTTTCCTTTGTGTGATATTTCCTCATCTCTGCCATGTCTTTAACCTTTTTCTTTTCCTTCATCTTGGTGTTTTCTCATGCCTGGGCCTTTATTGATTAGGGCAGTTTCTGCCTGTCCCGGTGTCACTCATTAAAAAAAAAATAATGAGGGCTAGCTTAAAGGAAAAAGCAAATAATATCTATAAACCTTCAACGAAAGAGCAACGAACAAACTTCTCAGTGCGGGCACCAATGCAGAAGTGAGAGCAAACATGCGGTTGCCCAAGAGAATGTGGTTGCCTGGTCGATGTGCATGTGTATGAGTGTTCGTACCTCAAGGATTGTTCGTGGGCCGGTGCAAAATTTTTTCGAAAATTGTGTTTGTAGGTCAATTTGTTCGTGGCTGGGGGCATTCGTAGGTGGAGGTTCCACTGTATATATATATATATATATATATATATATATATATATATATATATATATATATATATATATATATATATATATATATATATATATATATATATATATATATATATATATATATAAGTACATTACCATATGTGAAAACATGAATCATATTTTACCCTGACTGGAACTCGAACCAAGGACACATAATTACTGTGCCAAGGTGCAATCAACTACACCACAGAAGGTCTTAAAAAAGAAACCAACCTTACAGCTTAACAGCTATTCTAGGAATGAACGCATTCTATCTGAATGCCACTCTGTTAATATTATAGTTTCTCCCAACCTCACTTGTGGCTTTGTTTCTGCATTTAGTTCAAATCCCAATATAATTGGGCATCAGCAATAATCAAATAAGCACATTACCATATGTAAAATCATGAATCATATTTTACCCTAACTGGGACTCGAACCTAGGACACATAATTACTGTGCCAGGGTGCTACCAACTACACCACAGAAGGTCTTAAAAGAGAAACCAACCTTACAGCTTAATTGCTATAATATCACAGTCACTTTTTGCTCTCTTAGGACTCATAATAAGGGCTAGCTTAATGTAAAAAGCAAAAGAAATCTGGAAATCTGCAACAAAAGAACAACGAAAGAACTGTAATTATGTGTTTTAGGTTCGAGTCCTGGCCTGGTAAAATATGATTCATGTTTTCACATATGGTAAATGTGCTTATTTGATTATTGTTGATGCCTGATTATATTGAAATTTGAATTAAATGCAAAAAACAAAGTCAAGAGTGAGGTTGGGAGAAACTGTAATATGAACGAAAAGGCATTCAGATAGAATGTGTTCATTCCTATTATAGCAGTTAAGCTGTAAGTTTGGTTTCTTTTTTAAGACCTTCTGTGGTGTAGTTGGTAGCGTCTTGGCTCAGTAATTATGTGTCCTAGGTTCGAGTCTCGGTCGGGGTAAAATATGATTCATGTTTTCACATATGGTAATGTGCTTATTTGTTTATTGTTGATGAGTAATTAGATTGGGATTTGAATTAGATGTGAAAACAAAGCCACGAGTGAGGTTGGGAGAAACTGTAATATGAAAAGAGTGGCATTCAGATAGAATGCGTTCATATCTAGTATAGCAGTTAAGCTGTAAGGTTGCTTTCTCTTTTAAGACCATAGTTGGTAGTACCGTGGCACAGTAATTATGTGAACCTAGTCCCGGTCGCGGTAAAATATGATTCATATATATACATGTACGCACACACACACAAAATCCTTCATGGTTATGACAGAGTGGATAGGGATCGATATTTTGATATGGCTGGCACTTGAACTAGAGGTCATAGTTTGAAGCTTTGAAGAAAACTTTTTTGCAGGATGTAAGGAAGTATTTTTTAGTGTAAGAGTAGTTGATAATTGGCATTTGCTAAGCGAGGAGGTAGTTAATGCCAAGTCAATCTATTGTTTTAAGGAGAATTATGATAAGTATCTCTAAACACAAAATGGAACTGACAAGGAGTTTGGGCCTCTTTCCCATAAGCAGAATTAGGTAATTACACACACACACACACACACACACACACACACACACACACACACACACACACACACACACACCTCTTTTAAGTTTTCCCTGAAGCCATACTTCTTGATGAGATGTGTGCGATTAACACACATGATGTCTTGCCAGGAAAAAAGTGAATGCAAAAGTATTATACAGGTATATATGTTCCTAGATGTCCATGTATCATTCGACACAGGACGTTCAAAATCCAGTTTGTTATTAAATGCAACATATGCATGAGTAAATGCTTTGCCATTACATTCGCATTTTGATTTGGTTATGTAGTTAATTACATTTATTTAAGCAAAGGGAATGTAATAATTATTGTATCAGTGAGCTTATTGTTATATTTTATGTGGATGGTTAATTTATTTGTTACAAGTAATTAGGGCAATATGATGTGCACAAATCAGTAAAAGCCAGATTTATTTGTATGTTTTATGTGTCACTATTAGTCCCCAATTGAGGGTGGACTTTACATTATTTGTAAAAACTGCATGGTGCAAAGCATGCCAGTCTTTTGTTTGTATGTTGGTTTAAATTATGATTTTATTCCCTTCATTATTTCATGTTTTTGATCGGATTACAATAATGCTACATATGTAACACCTGCTTGGTCTGTTGCTGTGTTACATTACATTTTCTGATATTTACTTCTTAAATTTCCTTTTGCAGGATAAGCAATTTGGGAAAGTGCAGCTATTTTTCCCTCATGAAAATCCAATAGCCAGTGTCGAGACACAAATCAAGCCTTATAAAACGTATACTCTACAACGAGCATACAAAGGAGAAACTTATTTCTGGGGGTTGCTGCCACAACAAGGGGATACTCTTCAGTTTAACTTCGAACCCCCTGTTGTACTTAAAGGGTAAGTCTATGACTTTTCTCAAACAATGAATAATTGTGCAATCAAGCTATCATGCATATCTAAACAATAATTTATTGCAAATTGAAATAAGTAAAGATTGTTTTACTGATATTAACCAGCTATGCATGGCTGAGCAGTACTACACACAGATGAAAGTGCTTCATAGATCTTACCTTTATGACTAATAATTTGCCTTAAATGTGACGATACTCAGTACTTTTGTTGGTTACTCTATTGCTTATGCAATGAGAAAAGCAACTTTGCCTTTGAGTAATAGAAACATATATGATATTAAATATTATTAATTCCCATGGTATATACTGTATAGTCTAAAAATACTTCTGCAAACGACTTCATAAACTAAAACATATGGGGCTGTTTGGCCAGGTAGCTTAGTGAAGGACAACAACAATTAGAAGAAAACTTCATTATTGGATCATTTTGTGCAAAAATTTCAATAAAATAACTTTTGCTGTTAGAAATGATTATAGGTAATAACTGTAAATCAGGTCATTTATTTAATTATTTTGCTGTGTGAATTAGTTTCAAGACTGTAGCTCATCATAATACTGTATATAAACTTTCCATTAAAAGACAGTGAATTAATAACATCGCCAAATTATGCGTATTTTTTATTGCAAATGTTTACAATACTGTACAGTATTAGTTTATCAGTACTGTGAAACAATATTAATTTAATTTGAAAATACAGTATTACAGCACCATCTATATGTTCATGATAAAAAGTTGAATATTTTTAACACACATTTGAATTAAACATAACTTTAATTTCTTTAGAGATTTGTAACTTTAGATTTTAGGAAATATAAATAAACAAAAACTTTTTATAAATGGAGATATGAATTGCCACTGTATTGATATTTGTCAGCTGAGAATGACTGTCATTGTAGACTATTGAAAGTGCTTCATAGGTCTTGGTCCCTAGTAATATTAGCAAAGTATATTCCCTGTGTGTTGTAAGAGGGATATCCTTGATGTGGGTAAATGGAAGTATAGTTTCTGAATGTCATAAGAGCTAAGAAAATGGGATCTAGGAGCAAAAACCTTGCATTCCCTTGCTCCCTTCATTTTATCTACCACAGAAAAGCTTATGAGAATGCCTGAGAACTGTTGGGTATAATGAATCCCTGCAGCTTCTGTCTTCTTCTTCTTCAGTTGTAGCCTCTCTTCTATCATCACCTAGACATAGTCATATTAAATAAAATGTTTTTTATCATACAAGTTGCCATATGTAGTTAAAGTTTGAAAACCATTGGTCTTAGTGGATTGTTATCTTTATTAAATACTGCACTGTCGTGTGCTTGCTTAAATATTCTGGGGTGTTTGAACAAGCTTGAAATATGGCTGATAATTATTCGCTTAAATTAATGATTGAAAATCTATGTACAGGGCATCCTCTTTTTACAATGTCCTCAAGTTATGATGTTTCGTTGTTACAACACAACTCCCATAAATTATTATGCTTCTTTTTTTGATAATTTTTGGCCTGTATTGTGTCTCCCAAGTGCAAAGCATATTCTTCTGATGGCAAAAAAAAAAAGGAATGCCATCACTGTGGAAGTGAAATTAGAGATAGTAAAAAGCATGGAAAAGGGAAAGATTTACTCCTGCATTAGCATTGGTGCTCATTTAGGTGTGTTCCTACGTACACTAAAATTCAGGTTACATCACTATTCAGGAAGAGAACTGATGTAAATTGAGGACCTACTTTTACAGTACAGTATCATATTATGTTTTGCCATCCAACGTTTTAAGTACATCCTGTGCTTCTTCCTCACTTATTTTGAATCTGACCCTGTTCCATTTTTCTAAAATTCTCAATTGTAATGCTTAAATTTTTACATGAAAAGGTTGCATATAATATCAGGTATATATTTCTTCATGGCGTCCCCAATTTATGACGTTCCTAGTTACAATGTTTTGATTATATATAAATGAATTTTTCGACCTACCTTGCTTTTGTGGTAAATTCAAAGTCCGTGCTGAACAGTTTGAGCGTGGTAGAGGAATATACAGCTAGCAGCACAGCTGTATTTATGTATATAAAGTTAATGGCTTTATTTATTTATTTGTTTATGTATTTGGTTATAGTGAAGGACTATGTTGAATTCATTTACAAATTTACCAAACACTGCCATAAATACGATTTATGCGAAATAGTTTGTTGAGCATGGCAAGAGAGTAGTCACACGGCATTGTTGCACACGTATATATCAAGTTGGTAGTTTTTTTATATATTTGTTTATGTATTTAGTTATATGAAGGAATTAGATTAAATTCCTTTACAAAATTACCAAATACATAGCTGTAAATATGATCTTTATACAAAAAGGTTTGTTGAAGTTGGCGAAAGAATAGTCATACGGCATTGTTTTATATGTATATATCAAGTTAATGGTTTTATATATTTATTTATTAATTTATATATTTGGTTCTTTTGAAGAAATTAGATTTAATTTACCTACAAAATTACCCAATACATACCTGTAAATACGATTTTTATGCAAAAAAGTTTGTCGAGGTTGGCCTCTGGAATATGTCGTCAAGAATATAGAAGAAAATCAAAGAAACAAACTCATGAAAAGAATAATAGTTGAAAAACAAAACATAAAAAAGGATTATTGGACAATATCATCTAGAGTATTCGGGGATAAAATAAATATCACCAATGAAGAATTGATATCTATTACAAAACAAGATATGAAAAGGAAAATTAGAAGCGCTATTGCAAAGGCATTGCTTCTCAACCTCTCGTCTGCCATGTTGTATATCGTGCTCATTCGCTGTGATTACATACTTTCAACACGATTAAAAGAAAGATGTCATTAGTGCTTTGGCTAGATGACCAACATCAGCAGCACATCCCTGTGAGCTTCCTGTTGATTCAGGAAACAGTAAAATGATAGTTTACTGTCCTGAAAATGGGAAAGGGGGTAAGAAGAAACTTTGCCTTCTTGTTCTTGTGCTCATTTGCTGGCGTTAAGTCTTTCAATCCTAAGTTGGATATGGAGGCTGAAGTTATCCAGTTTTTCAGATGCAAGCCAACCACATTATTATAAGTATGCAATATTGTATAGTGTACTCTTAGTATTTTTATGTCTTACATTAAGAACTTATATTGATTTTCTATGTTTTAGAGTATTTATTTTTAGTATTGGTTGGGAACCTAGGTTCGAATATAGGTGTTTTCCGACTTACGACTTTACGACTTACTTTTGTGACATTTGGAAGAAGTTAGGCAGTAGAGCTTTTCTTTTATTCAAAACTGAATAGAGTACTTTTACAAATACTGATATACTTGTATATAAAATTTTCCAGGTATCTTTTTCGAAGTGGTAATGTGGAGCATCCTTCAGATCGTTTGTATAATACTACAGTAGAGATATTACCTGTTCATCCTATTTCCAAGTTACCAAGTCAACAGCAGGGAAAATATAGAACAACAGATGATGACTATGTAATAGTTGGTAAGTAACAGTTCACGTTTTGTTCTCCTTACAAGTATTGCTATTCTATAAATAATCTTATATTAAGATGATAATCAGCTGTCAATACATTTATGTAACTACACAGAATGCTATGTCCATTTTTTGGTATTGATGTTTTAACTCAAATAGTTATTTGTTGTTTTCGAAAATTTTTGGGCATGGTAATACTGACAATGATTTACTGAATAAGATTGATGGTAATATATGTCTAGTAATTTGCTAATATAATTAGTATTAGCTTATGTAAGGTATCCCCATTTTTAGATATATATATATTAGCTTCTTGTGGCAAGAATAATATACAAAAGTTAGATAATTAGACCCCATTTTCTTTACCAGGTCCTTTGGTGTATAATATCATGAAAAAGCTACCTCTGAGTTGTTCTGAACTGATTTTGAAAAAATTATCTTTGTTAATCTTAACAGTATTAGTGTTCATGATAATAAGAAAGAAATTCATAGTTCAGGTGTACACTATCTCTTCACAGATACTTAAAAGACTTATACCACCCCCACTTCTGCAACTCTTCCTTATGTGTCTGCAGTATTATGCACTCAGCAGTTATTGCCCATTTATGTAGTCTTGCATATCTGAAAAGCAAAGATAACTATCATCATTAAATATTATAATAGTAAAGAGATTTGTATAATTATGGACACTACCTTTTGCATATTGAGGTATATTTCTTGCTTTAGGTATGTATTCCTCTCTTTACTGAACTAGAAATATTTGGTATGTTTACTCTCCAGGTGAATTTGATGATATGGGCGTTGCTGAAGGCAGCATTGACACAAATTTAGGAGAAATACAGTCTTTAAGACTCAGTGTCCACATTGATAGTGAAAACTGGGCCATACTTAGTGAGGTAAGTGAATGTTAGAGAGTTACTTTGATATTTTTGATGTGTACAGAAAGCCTATCCAAGATACAGTATATTAAGATGTTCGAGAAATTCACAACTAATTTATGCTGTATACTTGTTTCTGTTCCAAAGGCGGCGTCTGTACATCCTGTAATACTAACTCACCTATTGCAAAGCTCATGGTCCTTGAATCTCTTTAATTTCGATATTCTTGGCTGAAGATCTATCTCTCCACTGCTACTATTTTTGCTTCTGCTACTGCTGTCCTAACTCCACTGACTTGGTACCTTATTTGAATATCTCTCCTCTTGCCATGAGTCCTTGATGTCTCTCCCACTTTCTAAAATTCTCATTGGAGACTTCAGTGTACATCAGAACGAGTGGCTTCATTCTACTCTCACTGATGTGTGAAGAAGTAAGGACCTTGCTTATTCTGTCATTCACATTCTGGAGCAGATTGCCAAACATCTTACACGTACTGTTGCCACGACTGTGCAGCTAACATACTTCACCTATTCTTTATTTCTAATCCTACAAACTAGTCATGTTCTGTTTTTCTATTCTTGGTAACTCTTACCAGTCTTTGCTTGTAATCTCTTTCATTTTTGCTCCCCCGCCAACAATCTCTCCTACTCAACTCCATGTTTAGCACTAAAAGTGTACCCAACATGATGATTTGTGTAACTTTCTCCTTCATGGGGTGACTACTGCTCTCGGACCCACAACCCTAATCAGGTAGCCCAAAGTGTTGCAGAGATCATAACCTTGGGAATGGAGGTGTTCATCCCCTCCTCTATCAAAACTTTCTTTCTGTAATCCTTGCTTTGAACGTGCTTGCTCCAGGGCTGTTCAGGTCAAGGATTAAGCATACTGATTATACCAAGTCTCTCCTGATTTATCTTACTCTTTTATTATGGCTTGGTATTGCTGCTCTGCTCATGTTTATGGGTTTAAGTTTTCCATTCTTAAAAGGAATGTTAATGGTTTGAACTCTTCTCCCACAGAAAAATGTTTCTGGTCCTTAGCCAAAATACTCTCCTAACACCTCTGTAACTCAAGCTTTCCCCCTCTCATTCATCCTGACGGTTCTATAGCTTGCTTTCCTATTGACAAATCCACTCTCTTTGGCTCTAATATTGTTAACTCTTTTGTAAGTGATTCTAGTGCAGATTATGCTAGTACTTTTTATCCCTCTGTAGCCTATGCCCTCCCCAATACTTTCTACACACAAAGCCTGTAGGGTCCTTACCTCATTGAAGACAAACAAGGCATTTGGACCCAATGGTATCACTGCAAGGTTTCTAAAGGAGTTTCATATTAACCGGTGCCTGTGTTTTACTGTCAATTTCGCCTTATTCTCTTAACTTGCATCTATCCTGCATTTTTTAAGTATGCTCTGGTTCAGCTAGTTTGTAAGGAGGGTGACCTTTCTAATCTTTCAACTACCAACCATTGCCCTAGCCTCTGCTATCTCTAACTCATTTCCAGTTACCAGTAGTGTTCCACAAGGTTCTGTTCTTTCACCTACCTGGTTCCCTCTCAACATCAGTTATCTTCTTCAGTCCCCATTTTCCTCACATCTCCACGCCTTTGGTCCTTCATCAGCTCCTCCACATCCTCCTCATTGACCTCCAAGCCCAAATTTTTACCTGTGGCCACGATTTCACTCACATTGAATAGCTAACTCCTGCTTGACGCCTTCAAAGTTTCCTACAGGCGTAGTTCAACGTGTGGTATGAGACCTCCTTCCATGCTTTGTCAATGAGGCCAGTGCAGTGGAGGATATTAAAGTGGTCTTTCCAGAAATCATGAGGGGTCAAATAAGAGGGATTGGAGAACAGGGTGTTAGGAAACATCCCCTTTTCTTACTTGAAAGCAACTGACAGTAGAACCAAGTAGGGACAAGAATCTTTCCTACAATTGTTACTGCTGTGGCCACTCTGTAGGCTTCAGGAAGTTATGTCATTTTATTTTCTAATAAAGATGAAAAATTGTAGAATAAATGATGCTGTTTTTTACAGATTCATGTCGAGGCTGCTGAGGCAAGGTGACCAGACGCTTCATTGGCATTCACCTTATGGTGCCAGTGTCACAGCGTTTCCTGCCAGCAGTGACTTAGGCACCAGTCTTCATGAAGTAGCATGTATATGCGTGTTTCATTATATACCTTATGTCATTCACCACTTACTTTCATAAATGAACTAAAATCTCTCAAACTTTATGTATATAATGTACAGAGAATAGATATATTGAAGTTTATATGAAATTATGGACACAGAACATATTAATACATCATTGCAGAGTTGCTCATGTTTGGAGATGTTATTTAAATATGATAATTGTGAGAACTTATGCAGTAATATACGCATTTGGTTTTATATTTATGAAGCATAAATTTTATACTCGATGAGTGATAGATCATGTGATCAACATTGTTAATGCAATTTTCGAAAACAATATGTACTTTTATGGAAAATTTAGAAAATGAGGAGATATAATAAGCTTGTTTACAAACTCTACTATGATAATACAAAAGTGTACTTTACTAATATCTTTCCTCGTCACAACATAACTTTTATAAAAGTGAGGAAGAAGTAGAAATATTTAACTGCTACAGCTGCAGTGTGATATTAAATATAGATGATAAATGAAATGTTATTTATGTGCATAATTAATTTTCCAAAGATTTGGAGGGATAGGAGTATATAGCTCGTCATGCCATAAAGTATGTAAATAATTTGCCTGCTATTTGCAATATGCTACTGTAGAGTATGGAAATGGAAGTTATTAAAAACTGAATAAAAGTGGCCTTAGGTTTGCGAGAAGCTTATATGCTCATGTGATTAAGTTTATGATGGAGAGTGTAAAGTTTCTTCTGTTCCTATTATTTAATACTTTCTAATATAAACTATTTCTTGAAGATGGAAGTTCATGAGATTGTCGTTTTGAAAGCTTTCACGTTGACTTTAAAAGTATTCTCATTTAATACTGTAATAACTGTTTTGATATGCTGCATTGAATATAGTAGGCTTTTTATTCAAACTGGAATCATTAGTAAACTGTTCATATATTTATGAATTCTCAAGTGTACCTTGTTACATTTTATGAAAGATTTAATATAAAAATAAATTCTCATGGGCTTAATAGCTGTGCATTTTCTTTTTAAGGGTGAAGTAGAAAGATGTTAGAGGCGTTGATGTACATTCTTGTGAGTTCATCAGACAGTTTAATGAGCAAGATTGCAACTATAGTACTTAATGTGAAACATATCTATTTGTATATAATGTAATCATAAGAATCTCTGATAAATTAACCATAAGAATCTCTCGAGATCTCTCTTAGTATAATGTGTATTGAATTCAGCTAGAAGAAATTATTTATAGATTTATATTCATAGGGCCCTTGCTTTTAAGTCATTAGGTCAACTATGAGAAATATATATATATATATATATATAATATATATATATATATATATATATATATATATATATATATATATATATATATATATATATATATATATATATATATATATATATATATCCTGGTTAGTTTCTCATTTATATATATATAATATATATATATATATATATATATATATATATATATATATATATATATATATATATATATATATATATATATATATATATATATATATTATATATATATATATATATATATATATATATATATATATATATATATATATATATATATATATATATATATATATATATATATATATATATATATATATATATATATATATATGGTATATATGGTTAGTTTCTCATATATATATATATATATATATATATATATATATATATATATATATATATATATATATATATATATATATATATATATATATATATATATATATATATATATATATATATATATATATATATATATATATATATATATATATATATATATATATATATATATATATATCTGGTTAGTTTTTCATTTATATA
>JAXCGZ010012425.1:0-27153 GCA_037179515.1 Halocaridina rubra | reverse complement strand
CTAACACCACCAGCACAAAGAACACCACCACTCTCCATTGTACTAAGTTTGGTCAAGATTAGAGCTACTGGAAGCACGTCCTCACTGGATGAACCCAGGAACTAAACTTAACCTTTTTCTTTTCCTTCGTCTTGGTATTATCTCGTGCCTGGGCCTTTATTGGTGAGGGCAGTTTCTGCCTGTCCCGGTGTCATACTCATAAAAAAAAAATATATCAAATCCCAATCTAATGAGGATGGACATAGAATGAGCTGGAGCATTAAGGCTGAATGCCTCTCTAGTGCCCCGCAGTGGGCTCGAGCGCGGGTTTGTCACTTTCCGAGTCGAGTACTCTAACCACTGCGCTACCGCGGTCTCCTCTAGTATATCATGAAAGTGAGTGTTATTCGAAAGTAGTCGCCGTGGCTGAAGCGGTAGCGTCCGCGACTCTGAGGCGTCAGGTCGAGGGTTCGCGCCCCGTCACGGTCTGAGGTTAGCAAGGGCATGCACTCAGCGTAACGATTACATCTGCCAAAACAAGTCCTCCGGAAGAAGGCAAATGTCCTAGCCCTTGGTAGAAAAGGGAGTCCGTGACGTAAAACCGGAACAAACAACAACGAGTGTTATTCGAGACTTAATATGTCCTTGAACTTCACGTCAGTGACCTTGGAAAATATACGATTATTATAAACATTATTATAAACACCCACTGTTTCAAGGAACGTGATTTCCGTTTATACCATGTAGTAGGTTGCCCATGGCATCAACCGCCCGTTGCGATACTACAGCTGTAGGGTCTTGTGGACTTAAATAAGACTGTCCTGGACAGTTCGATGTTAAGTCTTCTTTCAGTCTCGGTTCTCTTTCTATGCCTACATTAACACCGAATATTTTTGGATATTCGTTACACATGTCTTATTAGCCCTTCACATCTGACAAGTCACAATACTTCCCATCCCTGTTTCTCTTTACATTTTTTTTCGTTCCCAGGCCTGATGAGGGTAGATTTTTTTTTTGTTTTTCTTTTGGCCCGTCCTTGGTGCCACAATCATAAAAAAAAATATTAATAATTTTATTTGCCACAATATCTCAAGTAACTTCGGCAGCTCTCAAAAGCAACTTACAAACTGTTTATCTGTAGAAACGATAAAATCTTGAGTACTACGTAGATGACGAGGCGCTTTTAAAAAACTTTCCTATTGTCTTCCTACCAGTAATGGATGGCTTTCATTTCCACGAAGTACTTTCAGTTCCGTAAATGTAGTCACCGTGGCTCAAGCGGTAGCGTCCGCGACTTTGAGGCGTCAGGTCGAGGGTTCGCACCCCGTCACGGTCTGAGATTAGCAAGGGCATGCACTCAGGGTAACGATTACATCTACTAAATCAAGTCCTTCGCAAGAAGGCAACCGTCCTAGCCCTTCGTAGAAAAGGGAGTCCGTGACGTAAAACCGGAACTTTCAGTTCCGTAAATGTGTGCCAGTATATGCGTCACTATTAAATCTCTCTTCGAGTGAGAGTGGACACTGGCTACAAATGGGAAAAAAGCTGACTGCCCTTCGTATCGCCCCGCGTTAGGCTCGATCACGGGTCTGCCAACTTCCGAGTCTAGTATTTTAACCATTTGTCTACGGTGGTGATCAGACGCCCAGAGTCTTCTTTCTCCAGACATACTATTCTTGGACCATTCCTCCAATTGTCTTTCTATGCCTACTTCAACATCGAATATTCTTGGATACAAGTTACTCATTTCTATCCCTTTTCATCTGACAAGTCACAACATTCCCCATTTCTGTTTCTTACTACTTTATATATTTCTTTCGTGCCCAGGCCCGATGAGGACCGATTTTTTTTTGGGGGGAGGGGGCCGTCCTGGTGTCACAATCATTAAAAGAATGACTTTTACAGTTCTAGGATATATAATCTAAGCCCCCGGCACAGATAGTTACATAAAAATGAAATAAATAAATATTTGACTGACTTGGTCCATTTTAATGTTGTTTAGCCTAGAGAAATTTCTTGTCCTTTAACAGTGGAAATTATTTGACTAATAATAACGGTGTCTCAAAGAAATTACTGAAAATATTGTTAAGTCGTACATAAGTGTATACATTGCACTGATTTCAGTCATATATAATTTCAAATGATGCCCCGATGCCAAAAGGGTAAAAAAACCTATGTATTTGAAACAAGACTGGGTTCGATTTTACGTCATACACTCCCTTTCTACAATGGGCTAGGACGGTTGCCTTCTTGCGAAGGACTTGTTTTGGCAGATGTAATCATTACCCTGAGTGTATGCCCTTACTAACCTCAGTCCGTTATTTGAAGCAAGATTATGCTGTCATAAACGCCACATTAATATTAGACGGTTTTCGTACTTAGGCTGGTGGCACTATTTAAGTAGACCAGGTACGAGGACCTGAACCGAGAGAGAGAGAGAGAGAGAGAGAGAGAGAGAGAGAGAGAGAGAGAGAGAGAGAGAGAGAGAGAGAGAGAGAGAGAGAGAGAGAGAGAGAGAGAGAGAGAGAGAGAGAGAGAGAACTGGACAGCTAAAAACGCCGAGTAGTATGGGCATAACTAGCTAACAACTACAAGCTAATAATAATAATAATAATAATAATAATAATAATAATAATAATAATAATAATAATAATAATAATAATTTTCTATTTCATTCTATACATAAGTGATTTATCAACGATTAATCATGAATGGCGTCAAAATAAACCATTATAACTTGATTATCCACTATTACTATATAATCTTAAGCACTAAGTAGCTGAGCTGGTTTTGAAAAGCTTTCCTATTATTATCCTGACGATAACATATGTTTTTTTTTTCCCACAAAGGACTTTCACCTCCGTCAGTATATTTTCTGAATGATGAACAGACACTGTCTCTCCCAAATATGCTTCTCTTGGCCCACTACTAACAATGAATTCTAATGGCAATTCACAATATGCAATACCATTAGCGAACATACATTAATGAATTCTAGCTTCAAATTCCAATTTGTATTGTCATTAATAAACGGTTAAGTAAATAATTATCCTCATTATACAATAATTAGTTCTAAGATATATGATTGACACCCAGGTACAGACAATAAAAATGATTAAAAAATAAATTTCAAATCCTAAGCCTAGTACTCAAGACGCGGAAAATGTTTACCCTACTGGAAGCTTTTCAGCATTAAGTCGAGTCTTGTATAATTTCTTTAACAGTAACATCATTTGATTAATAATTCCACTACCTGAATACAATTTCTAAGTCATGTTTGAGGATTAATAAATATTGAAAACTCTGTTGTTATACATAGTAAACATTTGATTCTTAGAGCAAGTTCATGCTTTGGAATTGTCAGTTAAATATCAAAGAATTTTTAACTTTTTCGTGTGAAGACCGGTTTTACGTCACGGACTCCCTTTTCAACCAAGGGCCAGGACGGTTGCCTTCTTGCGAAGGACTTGTTTTGGCAGATGTAATCGCTACCCTGAGTGCATGCCCTTGCTAACTTCAAACCGTGACGGGGCGCGATTTTTGTGTGAAGACCAATGACACTCTAAGTAGCCTAGCAGTGCAAGTGAGGGCGTCCTTGGACTGGATAGATGAAAACAGTAACAAGCCATTTCTTGAGGGTGGAAGACGCATCCGTTGTAGGGAAGGTCTTTAAGCGAGGCTATGGAAGGAAAAGAAAGGTGTTAACATGAAAATGATTTTCACCTTGACAATGTACCACTCTTGGAGGTTATATCAGTTGGAATAGAGCTTACCTTCAAGGCTTTTAATAACGCTTTGATAAAACCCGCCTCGTAAGATACAATAACACAGGGACTCATTAAATCACATGACAATCTTTTAAAATCTGACAATTTAAGGTTATTATTATTAAGAGCTCAGTAGTCACCGTGGCTCAAGCGGTAGCGTCCGCGACTCTGAGGCGTCATGTCGAGGGTTCGCGCCCCGTCACGGTCTGAGGTTAGCAAGGGCATGCACTCAGGGTAACGATTACATATGCGAAAACAAGTCCTTCGCAAGAAGGCAACCGTCCTAGCCCTTGGTAGAAAAGGGAGTCCGTGATGTAAAACCAAAACATTAATATTGAGAGCTCAAAGGCATCAAAATGTATAATTAGTTAATAATTGCTCGCCATTATGGTTTGTTACAACGTTACACAATTACCATTTCATATGTGGATCTTTTCAATCGATATTTCTGGATATAAACTCATGGTACAGGAATTGAGAACCAATATATAAGAGATTCCAACTCACATATTGTAGCAAATCCGTGCTTACAACAACAACAACAACAACAACAACATTAATAATAATAATAATAATAATAATAATAATAATAATAATAATAATAATAATAATAATAATAATAATAATAATAATAATAATAATAATAATAATAATAATAAGAAGAAGAAACTTTGACTCAATGGGGGAGAAAAATTCAAAAGATGGGGGAATTCTCCTCTCGCTCCACACAACTTAATTGACTTTTATGAAATGCATAAGAACATGGAAGCGGTATTCTTGTTCACTTCCCCTAGAAGAGGAAATAAGAATGAACTAGGGGAGGTAGAGGAAGCTCAACCCCTCACCAGTAGAGCAAATGAGAGAGAGAGAGAGAGAGAGAGAGAGAGAGAGAGAGAGAGAGAGAGAGAGAGAGAGAGAGAGAGAGAGAGGCATAACAACTGAAATATAATATAAAGAGCTAGAGGAATTCTGACAATTTGGGTTACAGGGCGACCTTAGCCTAGTGTGTAAGGTTCTTTTACGTCACCATAGTTGCACAATTAAGACAAACGACTTTCCTTGATTGTCAGCTACAAAGGTAAGCATTAATGACATGTTGTGTATTAAGACATTAGGAATGTATGTATGTACAAATGCATGAATGTAAAAAAAATAATACATATGCCATTTGAGAGAGGAGCTACAATATCATATTTTTAGCCTAGTTGGGCCAACATGTTAATGGCTGTAAGACGGATTAAAAATGTACTATATTAATTCCACGATTAGCACGTTTAAATAATGTAAATAAGATATTGTTTTAGTTTAAAAGATAATCAGTTCTTCAAAAACAATATTCCCAATAAATTTGTTCTCAAGTAAAGTAAAAGTACATGTAACAGAAATAAGAGTTTTATCTGTGCACCAAAACATCCAAGGTAACGAAATCCATTATCACACTGTCACATATGCATCACAGTCTGGGAAAATCCTTAAGCATAAAAATTGTTACTTTACGATGGAATCTCTGATAATGGTTCTCATATTTAGGTAAACTAAATGAGAATTTATATATATTATAATAAGTTTTAGAAGTATCTTCTGGTATAGCAAGCAAAAGGATTATCAATATTTAATATCTAATTTGACAATGGTATAAAAACAATGTTGGGACGGCGGTAGCCCAGTAGTTAGAGCACTGCAATCCGGAAGTGAGAAACCCGTGTTCGAACCCACCACAGGGGGTCCAGGTGGGTATCAGCCTTAATTAGTTAATTCCATTAAGTCCATACCCTTAATGGAGATTACTAGCCACACATAAAATGGCAAAGAGCAAACTGGAAATTCACACACACACACACACACACACACACACACACATATATATATATATATATATATAATATATATATATATATATATATATATATATATATATATATATATATATATATATATAAAAGCCGGTTTTACGTCACGAACTCCCTTTTCTACCAAGGGCTAAAACGGTTGCCTTCTTGCGAAGAACTTGTTTTGGTAGGTGTAATCGCTACCCTGAGTGCATGCCCTCGCTAACCTTAGACCCTCGACCTGCTGCCTCACAGACGCGGACGCTACCGCTTTGCCACGATGACTACAAGTAGTGTTACTTTAATGAGTTCTAAAACTATATAAAAGGGAAAACTAACAGGCTCCAGAAAAGGGCTGAGGTATGGTTATATTAGCTAATTTAGGATAGCATGACATTATAGTACACTAATCACACAGATACTAACAGCACCCTTAGGGATATGTGAATGTTAATTGCGTATACCTAAGGAAGGTATTTCATTCTTCCACAGGTAGAGGGAAGTGTATGTTGTAAGGGCCACATTACGGGATGATTTATGCAATAATGGATGGAAAAAATATCATGAAAAACAAGTAGAATGGTAATAATTACACATTACGATAAAAAAGCGAAACTTGGATTGTCACATAAGTTATTCTAATGTCTTGTATACACTGATTACTCCTAGTTCTTTTATATATGCATGATTAGAATGAAAGTACACATATACAATGGCCACCATGCACCTTCTATATGGGATGACTGAGTCAAAGCACAGAAGAGATTCACCAGAGGCTAATATACCTCGATCAGTTCTCCTAACGTCTTGGGGATCACATTCCCCCCCATAATCATGTTTGGGTCACCCACCGGGTACGTGGGTTAGAGTGGGAGTAAAAATATCTTTCTGGATTTCAGTTATTCGTGAGAAGTTATAATTTCAGTGAAGTTATAGAAAACATGTAAAGCTATAATTTGACATGTTTGTCTCATATTGAAACTTTGTGGCAGAGATGAGGATGTTGAGATGGATGTGTGGTGTGACAAGAAGCGATATGATCAGAAGCGAGGTAATTAGAGGCACCTCAAAAGTTGGAGAAATATCAGATACGATACAAGAAAGTAGACTAAGATGGTATGGTCATGTCGTTAGAAGGGATGAACAGTATGTTGGGAGGAGGGTGATGGAAACGGATTTACAGGGTAGGAGAGTGAGGGGGAGACCAAAGCTTAGGTGGATGGATTGCATCAATGACGACCTGAGGTCTAAAGGTTTGTTGGGTGATGAGGTATGGGACAGGAACATATTGAGAACACTGGCCAGAAACATCGACCCCACATAAAAGTGGGAAAAGATGTAGACGAAGAAGAAGAAGAAGAAGAAGAAGAAGAAGAAGAAGAAGAAGAAGAAGAAGAAGAAGAAGAATTGAAACTTTATGAGGAATAAAGATAACTTATTTCTTCATTCATAATTGACGGATACCTCACTGAAGAAATTAAATCCTCTCGATTCTGAGCTAAGAGTTCAAGTGAAACAGATACAATAAGTTGAATATATAAAAAAAAATTATTACCCTTTTCGTGTCAAAATTAGTCTAAATTCGAATGAAGGTGGACACAGACATGTACGAGCTGGGGAGGTGAGGCTGGATGTGCTTCCTGTCACCCCGCGGATGGATCGAACCCGCGTTAGTCGGGCTTGTCACTTCCTGACTATTGCGCTCTACTTTTGAGCTACCGCTGCCCCCTGACATAAACGATATACAATTAAAAATATAATCCCAGACTTGCGACTCAATTTTAACCTACTAAGTTTCAAAAGCTATCAGAAGAAAAAATAGAAAGGGGGATCACGATAGCAATGTGGTTGGAATACTTGACTCAGGAGTCGACAGACCCGCAATCGAACCCACCAGTCAAAATTCCCCAGCTCCAGTCTGTTGTGTCCACCCCATAGTGGGGGACTAAAAAAAAAAACCCTAAGAAAAATATTAGAAGAAAAAATGCAATATATTCAAGGTTCGATTACTGCAACATAACGGTTGCGTACACATGATGTTAGTGCGAACAACCAACAAAAAGCTTAATTGGTCATGGTAGTGATGACACTGAGATTGGTTTAGCAGTTGCAAAAGATGTCATCGTAGTTTTAACAGCAGACGGAGATGAAAAAAAATAAAAAAATGCGGTGAAACTTTATACTGTGAGAGCTACATGCCGGATGTGTTCTAAACTGGCATGGCTCTACTAAAGTATGTGATCTACAAGCTGAGAAAGTGATGTATGTTATGTTTTTAGAAGAAGAAAAAAAAAACACACACACACACTATAATAGCGTGTGACCTACACGCCGAATGTGCTCTACATTAGCATGGTTCTACTGAAGTATGTGATCTACAAGCTGAGAAAGTTATTTATGATAATATTTACATATAAAAAATGGTGCTAGAATAGTGTTTGATCTACAAGTCATATGTGATCCATATTAGCATGGCTCTACTAACGTCTGCCATCTACTAACGTATGCCATCTACTAACGTCTGCCATCTACAAGTTGAGAAAGGAAGGAGCTATTTTAATACTCACGATGTATGAGATATAACTTATTGTTTCGGTTTTACGTCACGGACTCCCTTTTCTACCAAGGGCTAGGACGGTTGCCTTCTTGCGAAGGACTTGTTTTGGCAGATGTAATCATTACCCTGAGTGCATGCCCTTGCTAACCTCAGACCGTGACGGGGCGCGAACCCACGACCTGACGCATCAAAGTCGCGGACGCTACCGCTTGAGTCACGGTGACTACATATACTTGAGATATAACTATCCCAACCTAACCTAAACACTAAAAATGACTCGTATATGCAGATATCTTTCTTAAGTAGTACCAAAATGCATTACAAACCTTGTTTTGGTACAAAATATTACTGGAAAAAGTTGTAATTATTGCAAGCTAATTATAATAGTTTCTGTTATTACAAATTCAAATGATTAAAAAATTGGATTATAGAGTAATGCCTTTTCTCTAATGGAATGACAGGTGAGCTCTATTTTTTTTTTTTTTTGATGATTGAGACACCAGGACGGGCCAAAAAATAATAAAATAAAACAGCCCTCATCGAGCCTGGGCACGAAAAATACATAAACTTGAGAGAAACAGAAATGGAGAGTGTAATGACTTGTCAGATGCTACATGATGTGTAAATTAAAGGATCAAAGACTACCAAGAAAAAAGGGAAGTCCCCAAAACACATTTTATTCGTCATATTCAAAACCACTGTTACATCGGTAAGTCATGAAATAATCCAGAGATTTTAAATATTCGCCTAACAGTTAAACAAATGGAAGAGAGGAGAAAGACACACAAACAAGCACACACTGTAATTAGGTAATTACACACACACAAACACACTAAGTACAAAATGGAACCGATCAGGAGACGGGAAGTTACGAGCCTGGAACTCTTTCCCGTAAGCACAATTAGGTACACACACACACACACACATATATATATATATATATATATATATATATATATATATATATATATATATATATATATATATATATATATCAGTACGTCAAGGTATATGGTTTTATTCACGTTAATACGACTTTACTTGTCGTAGATTTTAGCAAAAAAAAAGACTCATTAATTTTACAGTATTCGTTCTAAAAAAAAAAGAAAAAAAAAAGTTGTAACTTGACTTCCCGTATGCTTGTAAGCCGTATCAGGAAGCGATTTACCTACCCATACGTCTATGTTTGCACCTGCTCGTCCGCTTACGCAATCATTCATTCATACAAGATCAGGTCCAGTATGAGCCATATCTGTCTAATGGAAAAACGAATTGCAAAATGCACTCTCGTTTTCTAACTTGTCAAAAACACTATTATATGCATAACACAATGGTCGCATTTTCCCATGTAAAGTCTGGGTGAGTCAAAGCACACAAGATCCCCAGAACCAAATATACCTGGCGACTGTGTGTGCTTTGACTTGGCCATCACCCTTATAAACTCTACAGAAATCAGGATTCTTTTTCCTCTTAGTCATTAAAAGTATCTGTTGGAGAAAGTAATGAAGAACTGGAATCTTAAAGTAAGAGATTGGATGTTTGGCCATTATATATATATAAAAAAACATGATATATGGACTCATATATATAACATATGCATGAGTTGCAACTGTTATTCATGCCTGATGGTTGAGCAGACTTTAATCACGTCTGCATTTATTGTTGTTTGACTCTTGTATACAAGATTTACTCTATACTAGAGATTGTTCCAGATTTACGTCACGGACTCCCCTTTCTACCAAGGGATAGGACGGTTGCCTTCTTGCGAAGGACTTGTTTTGGCAGATGTAATCGTTACCCTGAGTGCATACCCTTACTAACCTCAGACCGCGACGGGGCCAGAACTCTCCACCTAATAATAATAATAAACCTTTATTTCCATTATACAATGGGTATTCGTCAGCCGGGGCAAGCCCCCCCCCTGTGGTGCCCAGCCACAGCAGTAACCTGCCAGTAAACAGTTAAACTCTCGGTTTTCGACGGGAACCGATCTTTCGACCTCGTGACTGCGAAGCCAGCGTGTTACTACTTACTCTATACTACAGGATAATTGAACAAAAATATTCTCTTCTGCTAAAAATGACATATATATCAATCTAAATAATACCACTGACGACTAAATTCTACAAAAATTATAACTCTTCCATGATATTTGAAGTTGACGGTATATATTTTTAGCATTTTTTCCTTTTAAAGCAAAGTGCACAGTACTGTACAAACTGATATTTAAGGAATATAAAATCACGGAAATTTTAAAGATTTGCCGCGATGTGCTTTTTTTTTAAATTATTTTTTTATTTTATTTTTTTTAATGATTGTGACACCAGGACGGGCCAATGAATATTTTTGTCCTTCAGCCAAGATGAATATCCGAAGTTATTCATATCAGAATGCTTCCTAATACATACACACAAACATGCTAACTCTATCCATAGTTTAAGGACACCTATAAGTATAACTAAGTACAAAATGGAACCGACTAGGAGACGGGAAGTTACGAGCTTGGGGCTCTTTCCCGTAAGCACAATTAGATAATTACACACACACAAACATATATGTGTATATTGTACGTGTGTGTGTACACACACACGTACAATACATATGGATTTAACATAAAACATGGCATTTAAAATTTGAAAAAATATATTAAAATGCTGTCAGTCATTCCACACACTAAAACGAGTTATGAAACTTTTCAATGGCATTTTTAACATCTTCAGAATGATAAACATCTCCTATACGGCACTTTGGAGAGGATGTTCGGAATATGAATTATATCCAAGTCTATATTAATTTAGGCGTTTATTACGTGAGTGGTATTGTATTTTGTACTTCTGCAACAATTCTAACTCATCACAATAGAGAGTAGTCACCGTGGCTCAAGCGGTAGCGTCCGCGACTTTGAGGCGTCAGGTCGAGTGTTCGCGCCCCGTCACGGTCTGAGGTTAGCAAGGACATGCACTCAGGGTAACGACAACATCTGCCAAAATAAGTCCTTCGCAAGAAGACAACCGTCCTAGCCCTTGGTAGAAAAGGGAGTCCATGACGTAAAACCGAGAAAAAAACAAGAGACAAAAACATACGATACTACATATTGGTAAAAGGAAAAATATTTTTTAAACCACAAAATATTTAGTGACGTGTATCCTATTGATTAGTTTTCTAAAATAAAAAACTTAAATATATAGTTTTAAACATTTCTATGTCACAATTCGCACGGCAGAGAAGGGATGTTTTACGTATTTCTAAGAGTGCTATAATTTATCTGTCAATCACTTCTACACACTCAAATACATACATACATTCATACATGCATGCATACATACATACATATACACATACATACATATATACATACATACATTACATACATACATACATACATCTAAATTTTCAGTGTTAAAGTAATTGATAATTTGTATTCGCTAAACGAAGAAAAATAGGTCCAGTGCTCTCAGAGATTTAATAAATAGTGAGTACGAAACCGATCAAGACACGCAGAGGTACACACACACACACACACACACACACACACACACACACACAGGGGTGGGGATGAGCCATCACTACTTGATCTAGTGTTCACAGATAATGTGTTGGATATTGAAAAAATTGAGTATGAACCACCAATTGGAAAGAGTGACCACTGTGTGTTGTTGATGGAGTATATCATTGAAGACATTCTTCCTGAGAGTAGAGGCACTGAGGACATGAGGAAGAACTATCCGAAAGGAGATTACATCAAAATGAATGAGCTTTTTGCAGTTATTGACTGGAGAACCTTATTTTACAACAAATCTGTACAAGAAATGTATGACATCTTTTGTGAGAAATATGGGAAGATAGTAGATTGCTGCATACCTGTCACCAAAGTAGGTGTAATTCATGCCAGAGAGAAATGGTTCGATAATGGGTGTAAAAGAGCTAAGGAGTGGAGAGACAAATGCTGGAAAAGGTATAGGAGGAGAAAAAACATAAATGCCTGGCAAACCTACAAAAGAGCAAGAAATGACTACCTAAGTAAAAGGAGAGAAGCAGAGAGAGATTATGAGAGGGACATCACCAGGAAGGCCAAAGAAAATCCCAAGCTTTTCCACAGCTTTATCAGAGGAAAACTGAAGGTAAAAGAACAGGTTTTAAGGCTAAAGAGAGCGGATGGAAGCATCACTGAGACGGACGAAGAGATCTGCAAAGAATTGAACAAGGAGTTTCAGTCAGTATTTACAGTAGAAAATACCCCACCCCCTCAGATTGCAGTGATAGAAGCTCAAGGGCCGGTATTAGAGAACATCAACCTTACAGCCACAGAGGTATGCAAAGCGCTGATGGATTTAGATGTTCATAAAGCTACAGGTCCTGATGACATATCCCCTCATGTGCTTAAAAAATGCGCAAACACAATATCAGTGGCACTAAGTATCATATTTAAGGAGTCACTGGAGTCGGGGGAGATTCCAAGATGCTGGAAACAAGCAAATGTGATACCTATCTTCAAAAAGGGAAGGAGGGATACGGCTCTGAACTATAGACCAGTTTCCTTGACCAGCATAGTTTGCAAAGTTATGGAGAAACTACTAAGGAAACATATCTCTCTTCACTTGGAATCCTTCAACTTTTTGTCAGTGAGGCAACATGGCTTCAGAGAAGGTAGATCAACAGTAACAAACTTATTAGAATTTTATGATGAGGTAAGCCAAATCTTACAGGAAAGGGAGGGCTGGGCAGATTGCATATTCCTAGACTTCCAGAAAGCGTTTGACACTGTTCCACATGGGAGACTTATTAGGAAGCTGCAATCAATGGCTAGAATAGGTGGAAATGTCTTGGAATGGATAAAAACTTACTTAGAAGGAAGGGAACAGAGGGTTAGAGTAAGACACTCAGTGTCTGAATGGAGAAGAGTTAGTAGTGGAGTTCCACAGGGTTCAGTTTTAGGGCCACTTTTGTTCCTTGTATATGTAAATGACCTACCAGAGTCTGTAAATTCATTCATGAATATGTTTGCAGATGATGCAAAGATTGTGAAGAAAGTAAAAGACGAGAACAATGGTAGAGAACTTCAGGAGGATCTAAATAATCTGCATGAGTGGTCAGAAAAGTGGCTAATGAAATTCAATACCTCAAAATGTAAGGTAATGAGAATGGGTACAAGTGCAAGAAGGCCCAAGCTTGACTACTCGGTGGCTGGAGTACAACTTCAAGAGACAGAAAATGAGAGAGATCTAGGAGTAAACATACTGGCAGATTTGTCTCCATAAATACATATAAATGGCGTAGTAAGGGCAGCATATGCATTCTTATCAAATGTAAGGGTAGCCTTCAGGCACATGGACAAGGAAATGTTCAGAAATATTTATGTAACCTATGTGAGGCCAAAACTCGAATATGCAGCCCCCTTTTGGAATCCGCACTTGAAAAAGCACATAGCTAAGCTTGAAAAAGTTCAAAGACATGCCACGAAACTGGTGCCAGAAATACGCAATCTCGGTTATGATGAGAGGCTGAGGGAATTAGACTTGCCATCACTCGAAGCTAGAAGAGTAAGGGGGGATATGGTGACAGTCTTTAAATTCCTTCATGGTTATGATAGAGTGGATAGGGATCGATATTTCGATATGGCTGGCTCTAGAACTAGAGGTCATAGTTTGAAGCTTCGTAAGAAAACTTCTTTGCAGGATGTAAGGAAATACTTTTTCAGTGTAAGAGTAGTTGATAATTGGAATTCGCTAAGCGAGGAGGTAGTTAATGCTATCTCAATCCATAGTTTTAAGGACAGGTACGATAAGTATGACTAAGTCTAAAATGGAACCGATGAGGAGACGGGAAGATACGAGCTTTGGGCTCTTTCCCGTAAACACAATTAGGTAATCACACATAGGGCTCTTTCCCAGAAACACAATTAGGTAAATGTGTGTGTGTATTAATCATATTGACCCTGATCGGGACTCGAACCAAAGACACATAATTACTGTGCCAAAGCGCTATCAACTACATGCCTTGGAACATTAATTATGTGTCTTAGGTTCGAGTCCCGGTCAGGGGTAAAATATGATTCATTTTTTCATATATGTTAATGTGTTTATTTGATTATATATATATATATATATATATATATATATATATATATATATATATATATATATATATATATATATATATATATATATATATATATATATAAAATTGCTGTGCCAAGGCGCTACCAACTACACCACAAAAAGCCTAAAAGAGAAACTACCAACACAAAGATTCAAGACAAACATGTGTTTGTCTCTTTTCGGGGCCTGAACCCAATACCTTTGGTTTCACATATACTTAGCAATATTCCACTTGCATACTCATTATACCCGTTGAGTCAGCTGGCGCCAGGACCTGACAGATGTTACTGCTCACTTTACTGTCCTTTATATGTCCCCGACATGAGTTATGAGAATGAACAAGTTGGTGGGGGGCTGAAATTAAAGTTACAGTCGATGAGGAATAACATCAATTTTTAGGTAGACCTCGCGAATGCGAGGCCAGTGGTAACGCGCTGGCCTAGCATTCGTGAGGTCGTCGGATCGCGCCTCGTCCAGGCAAGAGAGTTTAAGCTGTTTTACTGGGGAGGTTACTGCTGTGGCTGGTCACCACAGTGGGAGGTTGGGGCCTGTGCCTGCTGGCGACCGCCCTATGGGTTCTCCATGACCAGTTCCACCCATCTGTGGGTGGAGAATCTAAAAAAAAAAAAAAAAAAAAAAGCGAGATAAGCAATCAATCAGTTTACTTGTGAACGACGTATTGAATTAGTACAGCTTTGTTTCGTAACGAGAGGCTGCTAAGTAACTAAAACGTCTCAGGAGTCATTTAAGTAACACTTGTTACCTATGATAGTCAGATAGTGAAAGCTGAGGACAATTGTAAAAAGAATGGTCGCTTCTGGCAGCCAGAGGTGAAACCTCGTGAAGAAATCAACACCCGAAGGCTCTGACATTCCGTTATTTGTTGAAAAGACGATTTCATGAGGCCAATTAACCATGGTTTCTGATGTATAATGAATCATTCTGGCGTCTAGCATTTGATTCTTTTTTATATACAAACCCATCTCCATACAATCAACTATACAGGTGCATTTAACTTTCCAAACTACCATTGCTAATTTCTTCTTCTTTTCCCACTTTTATGTGGGGTCTATGTTTCTGGTCAGTGTTCTCCATATGTTCCTGTCCCATACCTCATCAGCCAACAAACCTTTAGACCTCAGGTCGTCGATGATGCAATCTATCCACCTACGCTTTGGTCTCTCTCTCCCTCTCCTACCCTGTATACCATACCATCTTAGTCTACTTTTTTGTATCTTATCTAACTTTTGAGGCACCTCTAATTACCTCGTTTCTGATCTCATTGCACTTAAAAAGTGCGTTCCTCCTCTTCAGAGATGTTGATTCCAGTTTTACAATTTAACTAACCTAACCTGACTTTCCACCATATTTCTGTATATTCGTGAGCTGTAGGTAAGTAAAACGCAATTCAAAATGAAATATGAATGACATCTTCAATAAGTCACCGTGGCTCAAGCGGTAGCGTCCGCGACTTTGAGGCGTCAGGTCGTGGGTTCGCGCCCCGTCACGGTCTGAGGTTAGCAAGGGCATGCACTCAGGGTAACGATTACATCAGCCAAAACAAGTCCTTCGCAAGAAGGCAACCGTCCTAGCCCTTGGTAGAAAAGGGAGTAGGTGACGTAAAACCGGAACTTCAATAAGTCTGATATTCGTCATATTTCAGGAGTTAAATCGCCGAACCCCAATTAAATCCAACTCATAATATTGTAAACGGTGTTTAATTAAATGAACATTGGCCTGTGTATAACCCCAGACAGTATGACCCTCATCTCTGTCTTGTCCTTAACCTTTGTCTTTTCCTTCGTCTTGGTATTTTCTCGTGCCCGGGCCTTTATTGATGAGGGCAGTTTCTGCCTGTCCCGGTGTCACACTCATAAACAAATATATATATGAAAATGAGAAGTATAATTAATTATTCAGAAGCCATGCTTAGTGTGACAGGTTAATCCGTATAAAATGGATATAAAGTATGACTAAATAATTTATTTTCAGCATTCATTCAACATTTCTTTCCAGTTAGTTTAAAATAATCAAGAAAGAGACTAATACTTAGACTGAAAGCAGACTTAACCGAGTGACCCACTAAATAGGATCTTACCTGAACTGTACCAATAACATCAGAAACCTGAAATCGGTTTCTATACAAATGGAGTAACCACTCTCCCAATGAAACAATAAAGTTGTACAATATGAATCACATTCTTCTTACACACACCACTAAGAAAAACACAAAAAAATTTCCATTCATAAACACCACAAGAAAATTCGCGCCAAACCCTTCCGCACAAGCTCTTGAAGAATACTGAATAACTAAGAGCGACCAACCTCTTCATATACTCTGTAATTACCTCTCGTGGGGAAAATAGACTTGATTCCCGCCAAATTCACCATTTTTTTTTTCATTATTTACGATTTCGCCAGAAGTTTGACTAAAATTATCATACCAGAAGTTTGACTAAAATTATCATATCTATATAAAATTCGCTCCCAAAATATGAAACAGAATCGCTAACCAACACGATTTTCTTTTATATAAAATACTTATTTAATGTTTATTTTCATATCTTCGTTGGGAAAAATCTAATGATTTTTTTCATATTACTTTTGGCCAGGTTCAATCAATTATATATAATTGAAACAATCTAATTAGTTGATTAAGATTTTTGCATTTTCATTTTACTCAATGGAGGTGTGAAAGTAAACATATACCATATATATCCTCTTCATCTTAAAGAAAACTTTATAGATTATATTTCTAAGAATTTTTACGTGCATACAGCTATTTTTGGGTTCAGTTTTGTATACGATATATCAGACAGATAATTTCTAGGCCACATGCCAGCCATCCGTTTTCTTTCGGGTCATTCTAACTATAACGGTATTCGCATTTTCAAAATGTCATTTTCTTTCTGGTTTGGATGTAAGTACGGATGTAGTTGACTGAATCACTGACTAGTAGCCTTAATTCATAATATAATGCAATCAGATAGTTAGAAAAGCGTTTAAAAGTTCAGCGAACCAAGAGACTAATTCTTTTAGTTAATGTTTACAACCGCCGCATGGTAGTGAATTTTCAAAATCATATTTTCTTTCTGGTTCGGATATTAGCATAGATAAAATTTTGATTGATTTACTGACCAGTGGCCCAACTTTATATTTTATGTAAGAAAATAATTAGATAACCGTTTTAAATTTTAAATATCAGCGAAAAATGAGACCCATTCCCTTAGTCCCGATATGTTTGCGAACTTTTCTGAAAAGCGCGAAGGCACTAATTATTATAAAATATTCCAAATAATTACGTGTTAATCTTATTTTAGGTGTACGTTATATTCTAGTTGCTTCTAAGAATATTATTTTGTTACTTAACAATGAAAAATTCGATAAAAAGAAAATCTGTGTGCAGCTAAGTGAATGGATGTGTATTTTGTTACACTAAAAGAAAAAGCCCAATTCTTGTGTTTACATTTGTCAGCTGATTCGCGTTCAGTTTCCCTATCAAATCCGCAACAGAGATAATTGACGAATATATTTCTATGTTTTTTACTAAATAAATCTTTATGATAAAGGCTAAAAAGCCTGTGTCCTAAAATCTTTTATTACTATTATATAATATATATTAATTTAAAACTAGTTGGTTATTATATATAATTTGATTTATAAATGACCGAGATTTTATGTATTGAACGAAACACTGATGTAAGCTAGTTGTGATTATTCTCGAAAAATGTCAGGCAAAACTCGTAGTTTATTTGGAAATGTGTTAAAAAATTTTGTTAATTCTTTGAAACCTAGACAGACTGTAGGAGTGCTCGCTGGAGATGATTATCACGGCAATAAATACTATGAAATTCCAGCTGGCAAGTACAAAATGATTACCCGTTACTTTACTTAAATGTTTATTACATTTCGCAAATTGTATTGGTAATGATATTAATGAGTTGTCATATTAGTTAGAAATTAAAATTATAACATTGTATTTGTACATTAGGATAGGTTCTTACCGGATCTTATTGGTGTTTGGCCATTCGTTGGAAACCAATAGTCAAAAACAACACCGTGTTCATATTTGAAGACGTTCTGATGATGCAATATTACCATTAAGATATTCAGGTCTCTTTCAAGACGTAGGTTAGGATAGATTAAGTATACCTACTTAGGTTAAATATCACTATATAGTTAATACAGTAGGTATTAACTATAATATGCCAAATAGGAAATATTGAGTTTTGTTACTGGTTTCTACAGGGTATCTGTTGTTGGTTAGATGGATTGTCTACAGATATGCCCATGGTGGAGTCAGGGGCAATGTCCTGATAGAGATTTGGAGACAAAGACAGTGTACTTCTTAAGCCTTAAGGAATGTTTTCTTGCACCATTTTATGCGTCACAATTAGTCCCCATTCAAATGGAGGTGGACAGAGATATGTTGGCACTTTAAAGAGGATTAAGGCTGGATGCCCTTCCTAATGCCCAGCGATGGGATCAGATCCGCGTTAGTCACTTCCCGATTCGCTCACTCTATCATTGATGTATTAAATATGGATATTTTTATAACTGATTGTTTTTGGACTGCATGGTACATTGTTTGCTAGTAAATTTTTACCCTCATAATGATGTGCACAGAGGAGGCATTTTTGCTCTTCCACTCAGGGTAGGTAGGTAGATTTAAAATTTGGGCGTAAACTAAGCAGCAGGGCAACAAAGGCCATATGCCGCCTTTCCTCTCCGGGTGAAAACATCTTTATGATATAGAAAAGATTATGATACAGCTTTTGTTAGAAATCTCTTTGTATTATTCAGGAATGGTACTTAATTTTGCTTTCGTCAAAACTTTTTTTTAATGGTTTACGTCACTATTAATTCCCATTTTAGGGGTAGACATAGATAGGTTATAGTTGAGGAATTAAGACTGAATGCCCTACCTAACACACCATAGTGGGCTCGATCACAGGACGAGGGGTCTAACCACTATGATACTGCAGTCTCCCTTTCCATCAAACCCGTATTTTTTCATACATTCCCTTGAGTTTGAGGAAGTCATTGGAATGAAAGAAAGTGTTTATTTTTCACAGTCTGCTTGCATATCTTGGAATGTTGTTAATTATCTTATCATTAGCTTAATGATAGGGGACTGCAGAAGCCCGGGAGTTAGAGCACTCAACTTGAGAAGTGACAAACCTGTGTTCGAGTCCACCATGGAGTATTAGGAAGGGCATCCAATCTTAATTCCCCAACTCCACTTTGTCAGTGTCCACCCTCATTTGAATGGGGATTATGGCAAATAACTAGCTTAATGACAACACCAAACATATCTTGGGTTATTAGAAAATAAAAACATTGAAAAGAGTAAGGGGGGTATGAATACGCACTCAGTGTTCTCCTTCATGTCATAAAAATTGACTAAATGAGATGGAGACAAAGAACTGGGAGTTTCCTCATTTGTATATTCCTCCCACATAGTCATCTTACAATGGGTTATTGATATTTCTTTTGTTATTGCAGAGCCTAGTAAAGGGAAGAGATATCCAAAGAGATGGTTTGTACCACCAAAAGATATGAGGTACGATCAAGAAAAAATGCCTGCAGAGTGGGATGGTTAGTAGTGTCATTGTTATATATTTATTACTCTGAGAGTAATCCTACAGCTTCTCTTCCTTGGAGCCTTATGAAACTTTTTTTTTTTAACAGATGCTCAAATATCATTAATATTTTACAGAAATTTTTTACGTATACAACATATGCAATGGCTGCAATCCCCCTTATAAAGGGGGTGGCTTAAAGGACACACATTTTGCAGAAGCTAATAAACCTCAGTCATTCCCCTTGTTTATATTTCTTATTACAAATTTTTAACAACACACTGTAGTACTGTACTTTATTACACTAAATGTGAAAACCATAATTACTTTACCAGTTATTTTATCTAATTCCATACCCGAGTGGTAACATATTCATGTGTATTGCTAAACAAATCGCTATTTTGCAGCTTGGTTAAGAAATCGGCGTGATAATCCACCCTCTGAAGATGAACTGAAAGGCAATTTGACTCTTGCAATGATGAAGAAAGAAAATGCAGAAAAATTAGCAATTAAAGAGGGCAAAATACAGAATGTTCCTCTGAAGGTGAGCAATTTTTTTTTTTTTCACAGCTCATTAGGAACTGCCCAGCAGTCCAGAGCATTAGTTGCTTTATGTCACTATTAATCTTCATTATGGGGGGATGGACAAAGACAGGTTGGAGCTGGGGAATTAAGGGTGAATGCCCTTCCAAACGTCCACAGTCCAATGCTCTAACCATTGCACTACCGTAGTTCCCCCACATGTCAAGAACACCAGTCAGATATGTTTAATTGAAATTACTTGAATATAGAGTTAATAGTAAACTACTGCTGTTATTTCCATCATTCTTTTGCAGGTTTTTCCAAAAAGTTAAAACACTGTTACTCATATCATGTAGAGCCACAGATAACATTCACATTAGCTCCATAATTTATGATGCCCGGCACTAATACAAATACTTTGTTTTTTTTGCAGCACAGTGACATGTCTTCATATCCCATATACGATGAATATGAAGTTACACCAGGGGAAGGTATAAAGGAAAAATGATACCATGGTCTTGATTATATATTAGACAGTGACTTATTTCTTACCACGAAGCAGCCTAGCAAAGAGGCATTTGATTTTGTAAAGAAGAGTTATCCCCGGGTGCTCTAGGAGTTACTCATGTTTACAAGGCAAGTCACCTAACCTAAACCTAACCTTACCTGACCTCATCCCATCTCACCTCTTCTTACAATCCTAATCTCAGCTTACGGGGCTAATTTTACATGAGGTTTTGGGTTTACTCTTCCTACAAGGCAAGCCACGTAAGCTAACCTAATGTAACAAGTTATCAGGTTATGTAGACGTATATGAGGTTCTTATGGTTACTCATCTTTACAAGATCCGGGGTATTTGATGGAATAGGAAAATGTAATGCTTCCTTAGCACTTTTGTTAAGGCAGTAGCCACATCGTTAGAGTTGTAGCCTCCTAGTTAAGCCTCTTTGCTAGATAGTTATGTATTGAAAAATAAAATATTGTAACATATTGATGGTACCAGTATGTCATGTGTAACTGTGCCCTTAGCACTATTATCAGGCAAGATTTTACTGTTCTGTTGTGTTTGCCAATTTGCTTCCTATGATTCTCTTTACTTCTAAAAAATCTTTAGCTTTTGATAATCAAGGAAAATGGATGTATATGATTTTTTAAATATTTTTCTCAGCATGCTAAAATATTAAAAAAGGAAAATGGACAATTCATTGCTTGGGTTCAAGTCTTGTGGAATGGACGACTGGAAGATGTTGCTTTGGCACCATCTGTTTTGTAAAGATTGTTAGGTTAGGTTTCTAAAATATAAAAATTTTCTTGGCGTCAAAACGTCCGTTGCCAAAGTGGGTTTAGGACTAAAACAGCCAACACCAAAATGTACCAAACCCGAAGTAATGATATTTATGAATAATGAACTCTGCTTCATTCTTCATACCAGTAGTACATCCTAATACAAAATGTGAATATTTTTGCTTAATCGTTACTGGTAACCTCTTGTGCAAGAATGGAGTTGTAATATGTATTTACAATATGAGTTTTTCATATATTTCTACAGTTGACACTCTTCATTGGCTGCATAGCAAAGTTAAATTGAATTCATTATCACCTTATATATCACATCATTATTACTTTGTATATATTATGTAAATATTCACATAAAATTCAAGGTGTTATTGTATACATATACAAGTGCTTCAAAGTGTTTACATGCAATTTAGAGACTTTGCCTTCATTGTATATTTTGACGTTTGTATAAAATAATTGACTAAAAATTTGTTTGATATAGCATAAGCTTCCTTCTTAGCACTGTCTTATCACATCTACAACGTATATGCCTTTCTCTTGTTATGACTGTAACACAGGGACAGGCAAAAAACTGCCCTTGATCAGGCCCGGGTTCGAAGAAAAAGTAGAAGGTTGAGGACAAGGCAGAAATAATGCAATGATACACAACAGGAAAAGGACAGGCAAGAGAATAGTTGAAGTATTGAGGACCTATAGATATGGCAGGATTAGGCCCTGAGATGACGATAGATGTGCTTCTTGAAGGAAAATAAGTTAAAAGAATTAGGAAAGACAGAAGGAAGAGTTCCAGAATGTGGAGGTGGAATGCAAGAAGCAGTCGCTGCACTGACCAATCTGCAAGCTACAAATCTCCACACAGTAACTATCAGACGAGGTCGCTTGACGAGTGTTACGTGGTTTTAGCAGTGGGGGAGGGATGGAACTCGCCAACTCATCAGAGCCACTGTGTTTACCCTGTTATTGGCATGGCTGACCTGGGCAATTACTTCGACTTTTAACACATACAACACAAATTTTTCTACACCAAAAAATTGCTTTCTGGCACTCATTTCTTGGAAGAAACTCACTAATTATATGCCCATTAATAGCAATGAACTTTTTGAGCATCATTTCAAAGTTTGTAAATTATTTAAAGATATAAAAGTCATGTTATTTTATTGGAGATTAAATGGCTACATATATAATAACATAAGTATTCCTGGTAAACTCTAATATGAGTATCTGTACTGAAATTAGGCAATATATGTAGAGAAGTAGTCTTGAAAGATATTTTAAATATTAAATTTCATAGGAAAGGAAATGAAGCCCATGCTCCAAAAGCAAACCAATAAAAGAAAAAAAGCTCAAGTAGCACAATACAGATAACCCATCACTGCTGCCATACATAAAGTTTAGTGCAATCATACGAATAAAATGGCTGCAATCCCCCTTGTAAGGAGGATGGCAGTCAAAGTACACACATTCACCAGAAGCAAAAACACACTTCGATTACTCATTTTAGCTCGTTACAGTATTTGGGGAAGGATCTTTTGCCAAGAGGCCTGACAGCCACAGTTGCCTTACCTATACCACTTCTTTAAAGGCACCCCCCCCCCACAACAGTGCATTCATGCAAGTATAAAATAGCATATATAAACACTCGCTACATAACATACATGATATATGGGTCTTTGCATCATTTTCATTCTAGTCGGTTAAAATCTTGCACAGTTTCTTCAGATTTTTCAATGTGCAGAGGGATAAATATAATAAAGGGAACAGAGTGTCAGTGATATGTATGCTCCAAATATTAAAAAGTTATTTGTTAAAAAAAAAGTTAAACCCTGGACCATAAAAGTACAAAATCGGCACAGATCAACGATGGATCTTGCAAGTATATTAAAAAAAGAAATGTATCACTCGCACTTGACCATGGAAGTTCTCTTATGGCAAAGCTCTATACGAGTTTCTCTATGACCGCCCGAGTTTTCTTTGCCTGCTGTCTAAACTCTTCTGTTATTCTCTGGACAATTTTCTCCTGCAATAGAGACGAAAACATTATCTTCTATTTTGACTGAACTATGGCAAATACCTGCCATCATTTGTACAGCTCATAAACAAATCACCAATGTGGGCATGCAGCTGGACCTGTCAGTTCTCTTTTTTGACAGTGATTCAATTCTGGGTTAACTAAGTCTCCATCAATATGTCAGACTCTCGACAGTCTGTAGAGACTCGGAAAAATACTGTTCCTTTACTCAAGTTGGGCTCTATCATAGATAGGGATATAGCTTAAAGTTCCCTTTACATGGTAAAATGGCATATTAAGGAAAGTTATTTTTTCTCCCAATGCTGAGAAATAATTTTTAAGTATTCTATTCTAAACATCCTGTAATCATATTCCTTCATATATTTCTCATTTTCTGGAGTATATATCATATCTTACTGTGCTCATTTATTTGTTATTGTTATTATTAGTATTATTATTGTTACTATGATAATTATGATGATGATTATTATTATTAGCATTATCATGTTTTACTATACAGTGATCCCCCGCTGGATCGCATTTTCACTGTACCACGTTTTGGGGGGGGGAATAATTGTAAAATACCTATGTACATGAGTATGTCATGTAATTACCACTTCATTCACCGTAATTTTATCTATCACTTTCATATAAATTTACGTTGCATGCTGTTATTTATGAAGTAAAGGGTGGTTTGTTAAGAGTACAGGGAGGGTTTATACAGTGTAAACGTAAAAATAAATTAAAATATCTATGTACATATAGGCTGATCCTACTTCGCGTTTTTCTGTCTCGCGCCGGGTCCCAGAACCGAACTACCGCGATAAGGGGGGGATCACTGTATACACATTCTTTGAAGTTGTGGGAGTGTGGAAACTACATAAATTTTTCGGTAAATGGCCCCAATATTCAACTTTCATGGAATTTTTTTTTTACCAAATTGATCAAACTTTAGGTACCTGGAATTTATTTTTTGTAACTGCTTATGTTTCTAATATTTTCCATCCATTCTACATAATTTTATTTCTCTTAGTTATATGGCATATCTATAATTATAGAGAGTAACAACTGGACACAGTTGTTTTTTATCATATTATGGGTCACTAATAATCCCCATGCAATGGGGATAGCCTGTAACCTCCGAGAGAGATGGCCTGGTACATCAGCCTTGATTTAACACCATCTGGTTCTGCTTTACCGCCCGCTCCCAATACATAGCACATACAGTACTTTTCCCATTTTCGCTCTTGCAGTATTTTATTAAGCTGAATCCCTGTTAGCATCACCGTATATTATTAGTGATAGTTCAAGTAGTCCATTAAAATATGTAATTACTGTACATAAATGCAAGTAAATGATATTAAACCTATTTTTTGTCAGCTGTTATCATGATTTATCGTCTGCTAATTCTCTTACGAATTAAAGTAGTCAAACTCTTTACATCCGAGTCTATGATGTATGTTGAGTCTAAATTTTTTTTATGAGTGTGACACCAGGACAGGCAAAAAAATTGCCCTCATCGGGCAAAAAGAAGCGGAGATGGAGTGTTGAGACTCTACAGATGTGAGGGGATAATAAGAGATGTATAACAAATATGAAAGAATATTCCGTGTAGATGTAGGCATAGAAAAAACTTATCATGAAAGCTGACCTGGCCAGTCCCATACAAGTCCAAGACCTTCAGCTGTAGTATCACGACGGGCGGCTGTGCCATTTGCAAACCTTCTACATGGTATATATGTTCATGTTCAATGATTTAAATGAATTTCGTAATTCTGTCCTTTTAATATGTAGTAGATTATAGAATAGGCTATGTATTATTATATATATATATATATATATATATATATATATATATATATATATATATATATATATTATATATATATATATATATATATATATATATATATATATATATATATATATGCAGAATAATAAATATATACCTTGATACTTAAATGATCGGGTGAGATATATATCAAGTGTATTACTGTACATTCTACAGAATTATTTGAATGTCCATTTTAATTTTACTTGTATTGATACCATTTAAATATTACAATAAGATATTTCTTAATATTAAATTTTACTAAATGAAAATTATGTAAAAGCATTACTTCCAGCCCATGTGTGAAATTTTAAACATATATTTCAGTAAATTGTACAAAAATATTAGAACTAGCATTTTAATTCTGATAGCTTTGATATGAATTGAAAGGTAGGGTAATTCCTAACATTAACTTTCATAATAAAATAAATTTACTCCTAACTACAAATCTATGAAACAAAGTTATTAAAATGTTGTGTATGGGATTGCAAACAAGTTATAGTGCATTGTAGGGATTATATGAATGAAATTAAAATTCCGTCAGCTCTGATACAGATTCATATACATGATAGCCTAATTCTTAAAGTTATAGCTCAGATAACGTGTAATTATGATTGAAAAGCCAGGATTTCATGGTATAGGTAAGGATTCTAATTAAAATGCTGATGTAAAAATATTTTATGTGTAAAATATTACTTAGCACTTATCTGAACTAAAAACAATATAGATTAGGCTACGTAGCTTGCTTTAATATAGCTGGGGAGCTTATTAAAAAAAAAAAAAAAAAAAAAAAAAAAAAAAAAAAAAAACAACAACAACAACAACAACAACAACAACAACAACAACTTATAGCCTAAGCCAGCTCCAATACGAATAAAAATAAAAATCATATTATTTTGCTGGGTATAATACGGGTATGTAGACGAAACTTCCAGAATTTCAAACAAGAATAACACAGGGTCAAATTCTCGGAGGTCGCGGTGCAACGCACTAATTAGTTGGTGGACACATAACTGACAAGGGTGTCTTGGGTGTGGCCGAACCCAGCAGAATGAATTATCCAGATGGTGTGACGTCACTGCATTTTCCCACCAAATGCACCAGGCCATCTCTCTCGGAGGTTACGGATAGACACAGCTGGGGAATTATTGGCTAGATGCCCATCCTAATGCCCAGCGATGAACTCAAACATGGGTTTGTCACATTCAGAGTTTAGCGCTCTAACCACTGTGCTTCCGCGATCCTCAAACAACTGACTACCGTAGTAATACTAATTCAATCAAGATATAAAACAATAATACTCACTGCATAGTTAATATTTCTGCATGCATCAAGGTTATGGACATCTTCAAAAGTAAGTTCACATGGTTTTTTGTTCAGTTGAACATACTGACAATGGGAGGCATGACTCTTGTGTTCTTCCCTGCAAGAAACAATTTATTTATGAACAAGAATATTAATTAGTAGCTACTGCAATGATGAATCTAAAGTATAGAGCTCACACATATTTAAAATTTCAAAGAACAATTGGTTTCCACAATAATATGAGAAAGTAGAATCCAGTGATGCCGTTTGCCATAATGTGTTTGTTACAATATTTGATATAATTGTTATTTTGTTAATGAACGAATCCATGTTTTGTTTACATTGAAAGTAATAAAGATGCCCACTAGGGGGCAGA
>JAXCGZ010012424.1:0-27184 GCA_037179515.1 Halocaridina rubra | reverse complement strand
CAAGTACAATATGAAGCCCTTTACTACTACTAGAATGTCCAACACATGAAATAAATTACAAGACTTTTACTTAAAACATATATCACGGCATTAATGCCCACTGTATCACATTAATTTAGGAATTGTAATAAAAAGTATCTGTATTAGTGTCAGTTTTAGAAATATATAAACCATTACTACCAGAAGCTACTTTTTAAGATTTAACAAGAGGAATATTCTCCACAGCAGTAGTAGTAATTGTTACAGTGAGGGATGGTGTGCGATCAAATTTATCACGAGACTTGGGACAGTGTGCTTCTTGCTCACTTATTAGGGTATCTTTAATACAAGGTTCATTTATTTGCTCTACACTAGAGATATTAGAACCTGAGTTGTTCCCCTTTTGAAATTTTTCTTTCACATTTCTGCAAAATGTCAAACACTCTGCACAGCTTTCTTTCCATATGAAGCAGAATATAAATGCTCCAAGAAATAGAAATATTAAGAATGCAACAATAAATATTCCAAATTCATCGATGGTGTCGATGCCTTTCATAGCAGCCCTTTGGTAGTAGCTATGCGTGCTATCTGCTGGTATTGAGCCATTATTGGCTTTAGCTAATTTGCTCTGAAATTGAGCTGCAGAACTTCCCTTTATAATACCCTTATCAGTGTAGCCCATGCTTTTGAAAACCCAATACACAAATACTTTGCATGATAAAGTTGCAAAAGCTAAAGCAAAGGCTAATAAAATTACCACATATACAATTTGCCAGATGGGCTTTGTGTTGCTAATTGAATTTTCAGGAACGTCAATAACACAACTTTCAATGTCATTTACACTCTTATTTACCTTGGGTCTAGTTTTATCGTCTTCTCCAATGTCTTTTTCTTCTCTTTTGACTCCATCAAATTTCTTACATTTCAATTTTTTATGTTCATTATCAGAAGCATCATCCAAATTATTATAGTTTTTTGATACATTATTAAGTTTTTTGTCTTTGCTCTCAGCTGAGAGCTGCGTCTGTTCATTTCCGTCGGACAGACTATGAAGAATGTTTAAAAGATGGTAGTTTATGGGAAGTTCATTTGGCTGCATTCCTGTGTGGATGCATTGGCAATCTACTTTGGGGCAATGCAGGGGAGCCTGGGTATTGTGTAAGTACTGAAGACAAGGACGGCAAAAAGAGTGACCACACGTAAGAGCGACTGGTTGGTGGCTTCCATCGTCTAACCTTTCCTTGCACAAGTCGCATATATGTCGCGAATCTACATTAGCCATTTCTCATATACTGAAAGAAAATGCGATGAAGCTTCCGTCAATGATGTCGTTTGATCAACTTATTCCATGTGAGAACTCTTAGCTTGTGACATTGTAATTTATACTCGAAGCTTCATATTACTCTTACCTTGTGACCTTGTAATTTATACTTGAAGCTTTATATTACACTGGATATAAAGCAAAATAAATGGAAGCATGAACTACCAATTAGATGTCAAATCTTAATTAGCTATTTGCATGCTTGGCTCCTCTCAAATTTACAATCACTTGGTTTTATGCCCACTTTCTCATTCACTCTACAGTGCTTCTCTCAGACTGACTATTATAACTTGGCTGCTCTTCAAATCCATCCAGGAAATATATTTGGCCAAAGGCATTTCCCTGCAACAGAACGAAAATTGTAGCATCTATATTTGAAAACTTGAAACCTGGAAAAAAAATTGTTTGCAGTAATTCCAGCATAAATAAGAAACAACTATTTCTACATTATGCTAACCCAAAATACTAATTATTATATATAATAACAGAGGCATACAAAATGCAATTTATTATGACTGCTAAAATCTTCTAAACTCTGTGATATGTAAAACATGTAGTAACTATTAAGCAGTATTTATTCTGAATGTCATGCAAATATCAGGATTACTGTCAATATTGACCTAGCGGACCACCGTACCATAGTGCTAGCATGATCAATTCGGGAGGTGACAGCCCTGCATTTGAGCCCAAGGCAATGCAACAGAAAAGGTCATCTAGTCTTAATTTCCCAGGTTCAATCCATCCATGTTCATTCCCAAATAGAAACTCATACTGGAAAAAAAAAAATTCAATATTAACCTTGCTTTGCTTGCAAGACAAACTTAAAAGAAATAATCTATCTTGTATAATAATTTTTATATACATACAGGGATTCCCCTTTTTAAGTCATTCTGAGGTTACATCAGAGACCAATATATATTTAATATATTATTATTAAATAAAATTTTTGACATACCAGTCATCCAGATGCAGACCAACCACAGAAGTAAAGGTAAGCAATACTGTATAGTGTACTTTAACTACAGTATTTATATGTATCAGATTAAGACCTTAGATTATTTTTCTATGTTTTAGAATATTAATTTTAGCATTGGTGGCGACCCAGGTTCGTATTATAGGTGTTCCGACTTAAATCGATATCAGACTTAAGTCAGCTGTCAGGAATGGAACTCTAATGTAAAGTGGGGACCTCCTGTAGTTATATGATTATACAAAACTATCAGTATCTTGTATAACAAAATGCTTTAGAACATAATTACAAAGACCCCTGCTTTGCATTCATGATTTGGTAAAGTTTTACAATTACACCCATCTCCCTTTGGAGTGGGATTTATGTTTTTCCTAAGGTTTCTGATGTTTTGAATGAATCTGGCCTTCAAGACTATCGGAATTTGTTCCTAACCTAAAAGAGAAAAATTTTTACGATACTGAAGGCGAGATTCGTTCAAAACAAAAACTCTTACAATATATAGGCCTACTTAAACAGCATAAAATAGTCGGGGATGAGACGGGTGAGAGTAAAATATACCCATGCTTCACACTTACCATGAATACAGACGATCCCCAACTTATGAACGAGTTATGTTCTGACCGGCTGTTCAAAGTAAATTTGTTAGTATGGTTTTGATAGTTGGTATGCTTAGGGAACGAGAAACAGAGAGAGAGAAGGCTTCTTTTTTTATCAACTCTGGCCTTTTTGCTACGGCAAAATAAACGGTAATTACCTAATTATGCTTACAAGAGCCACAAGCTTGTAACTTCCCATCTCCTGGTTAGTTCCATTTTGTACTTAGTGATACTTATCATACTTGTCCTTAAAACTATGGATTGAGTTAGCATTAACTACCTCCTCGCATAGCGAATTCTAATTATATACTATTACACTAAAAATGTACTTCCATACATCCTAGTTCTAGTTCTGACCTCTAGTTCTAGTGCCAGCCATATCAAAATATCGATCCTTATCCACTCTGTCATAAACATGACGGAATTTAAAAACCGTCACCATATCCACCCTCATTCTTCTAGCTTCAAGTGATGGTATGTCTAATACTCTCAGTATAACTGAGATTGCGTATTTCTGGCTCCAGTTTCATGGCATGTCTTCGAACTTTTTCTAGCTTAACTATGTGCTTTTTCAAGAGTGGACTCCAAAAGGGGGCTGCATATACAAGCTTTGGCCTCACATAGGTTACATAAATATTTCTGAACATTTCCTTGTTCAAGTGCCTGAAGGTTACCCTTACATTTACTAAGAAAGCTTTTTTTCCGCGTTTTTTTTTTAAACCGCGAAATTGCAATAACGCCCCTAAAAAATAATAGTAAAAAAATACGAAATTCGCGAATAATGCCCATGCAAAAAATTAATTTTTTTTATTTAGTAAAAAATCTACCACCTCGGAGGCACTTTTCCGCCATCCTCCTCCTCTTATACCACTTAATGTGATCGGATATTATGAAGAAAATTGTAAAAATGCATTAAGAACAAACAGCAAACATATTTTCAATATAATATCGTCAGGGAAATAGCGTGTGAGGGTGCATCAGCTGATATGGAAATAGCAAAATGTTTGCCGATAGAGGTTCATTCTCCCGCATCCTACTCCTCTTCTACCGCTTAATGCGATTGGATATTATGAAGAAAATTGAAAAAAGCAAACATATTTTCAAAATAATATTGTCAGGGAAATAGTGTGTGAGGGTGCATCAGCTGATACAGAAGTAGTAAAACGTTTGCCGACAGAGGTTCGTTTTCCCGCATCCTACTCATCTCCTACCACTTAATGCGATCGGATATTATGAAAAAAATTTAAGAATAGCATTAAGAACAAACAGCAAACATATTTTCAATATAATATCAGGGAAATAACGTGAGGGTGCATCAGCTGATACGGAAGTAGCAAAATGTTTGCCGATAGAGGTTTGTTCTCTCGCACCCTATTCCTCTACTACTGCTTAATGTGATAGAATATTATGAAGAAAATTAAAAAAAAAAAAGCATTAAGAACAAACAGCAAACATACTTTCGATATAATATCGTCAGGGAAATAGCATGCGAGGGTGCATCAGCTGATACGGAAGTGTGACAAAACGTTTGCATCCTCGTCCTCACCGCCACCATCAGTGTTGGCAGAATAGATAAATGAGAGAAATGCTAAATATAAAAAATATACATGTAAGCTGGTAAGTTATTTCAAGTATCAGAGATGAAGTACATATTTATCTAAATTACAGTACTACCATCTTGTGATTAATATATATCTTAAAATGTACCATACATTTGAAAATAAAAACATCTGCTTTATTTAGCAACACTGGCCACCATGCACGTCCCAGTGTAAGCCTATAGCCAACGGCATAATAGTGCATTAATTTGTTTACTATACAGTATATCAGTATATCTTTTATACTGTACACTATTTGCATGTTAATATAAATAACTACAGGTCTTTCTGCTTTGTTATGTACTTATAAAATATGTTTTACTTATCTTATAGCTTTGGTATAGTGTGTCTGTGGACGGCTGTGGAACGAGCTATGCCCTTTATCATTGTTTCCTATGGAAAATGACTAGTTTTTTCACGCAATCTTCCATTTAACCGTCACTTCTGAGAACCTATCTCCGCATTATTCTGAGAACTAGGTGTGTGTGTGTATGTATATATATATATATATATATATATATATATATATATATATATATATATATATATATATATATATATATATATATATATACACCTAGTTCTCAGTATAATGCCTAGATAGGTTCTCAGAAGTGTCGGGTAAATGGAAAATCGCGTGAAAAAACTAGTAATTTTCCATAGGAACAATGATAAAGGGCATAGATACGTTCCAAACCTTACATAGACATACCATGCCAAAGATACAAGATAAGTAAAAAACATACTTTATTACTACATAGCAAAGCAGAAAGCCCTGTATCTATTTTTTAAGAGTATACAAAAGATATTCATATTCACTTTACAGCTAGAAATTAACATACATTACTGTACTGTACTCTATTTTGCAGTGGACAACAGTCATACAGTACACTGGGACATGCATGGTGGCCGTGAGCAAGTAACTTATGCGGTAGAAGAGGAGGAGGATGCAGGAGAACGAACCTCTACCTGCAATTGTAAATAAAGATAAAATAAAAATTATAAATAACCAAAGCAAGACTAAAAAACGAAAAAAAAAAAAAAATTATGCAATACCTAAATCTACCATATGAGGACAGATTAAAAAAACTTCATCTACATTCTCTAGAGAGGCGCAGAGTTAGGGGGGATATGATTGAGGTGTATGAATGGTTTAAAGTGATTAACAAGGGTGATATTAATAAAGTTTTAAAACTTCATGATCAAACCAGAACTCGTAATGGGTAATGGATTTAAGCTTGATAAATTTAGGTTCAAAAGGGAAATTGGTGAAAATTGGCTTGGTAATATCGTAGAGTATTCCTAGTAGGATAATAAATGCCAATACCTTAGACACCTTCAAATGTAGATTAGATAGACATATGACAGAGGTAGGGTGGGTGTATATATAACGTATAATGATGATGATCTTTTCTTATCATAATCCTCTTTGTACTCGTGGAATAAGGGTCCACGGGCGCTTATTTACTATAAAAAAAAAAAAAAAAAAATAAAAATAAAAATAAAAATAATAATAATAATAATAATAATAATAATAATAATAATAATAATAATAATAATAATAATAATAATATATATATATATATATATATATATATATATATATATATATATATATATATATATATATATATATATATATATATACAGTGTTGCCTCACTTATCGCGGTAGTTCAGTTCCAGGACCCGGTGCGAACCAGGAAATCCGCGAAGTTGGATCCGCCTATATGTACATAGATATTTTAATATATTTTTACGTTTACACTGTATAAACCCTCCCTGCACTGTTAAAAAACACCCTTTACATTATAAATAACAGCAAGCAACGTAAATTTTTATGAAAGTGATAGATAAACTTACGGCGAATAAGGTGATAATGACGTGACATACATACTCATTTACAATTATTTTTTCGTTTACGTATTGTATAAACCCTCCCTGCACTGTTAAAAAAACACCCTTTACATTATAAATAACAGCAAGCAACGTAAATTTTTATGAAAGTGATAGATAAAATTACGGTGAATGAGGTGATAATGACGTGATCTACATACTCATTTACAATTATTTTTTCGTTTACGTACTGTATAAACCCTCCCTGCACTGTTAAAAAAACACCCTTTACATTTTAAATAACAGCAAGCAACGTAAATTTTTATGAAAGTGACAGATGAAATTACAGTGAATGAGGTGATAATGACGTGACATACATACTCATTTACAATTATTTTTTCGTTTACGTACTGTATAAACCCTCCCTGCACTGTTAAAAAAACACCCTTTACATTTTAAATAATAGCAAGCAACGTAAATTTTTATGAAAGTGATAGATAAAATTACGGTGAATGAGGTGATAATGACGTGACATACAACCCACTTACAATTATTTTTTCGTTTACGTACTGTATAAACCCTCCCTGCACTGTTAAAAAAACACCCTTTACATTATAAATAACAGTAAGCAACGTAAATTTTTATTAAAGTGATAGATAAAATTACGATGAATGAGGTGATGATGACGTGACACACATACTCATCTACAATTATTTTTTCGTTTATGAACTGTATAAACCCTCCCTGCACTGTTAAAAAAACACCCTTTACATTATAAATAACAGCACGCAACATAAATTTCAATAAAAAAATGAAAATACTGAAAATTTTTTTTTTCAATATTTTAATATATTTGCGTATACCCATAAAATAAAATAATTTATCCCCCCCCCAAAAAAAAAAAACCGCGACAGAGTGAGAACGCGAACCAAGAAGCGCGAATAACCGGGGTAACACTGTATATATATTTTATTATTATTATTTTTTTTTTTTTGGGGGGGGGCCGTTATTCGCGAAACTCGAATTTTTTACTATTATTTTTTTGGGGGCATTATTGCAATTTCGCGGATAAAAGGAACAAGGTGTGTGTGTGTGGATATATATATATATATATATATATATATATATATATATATATATATATATATATATATATCACCTCTCAAAATAACGTGAGGATAGGTTCCCAAAAGGCTCGTGTAATATAAATTACACGTAATTTAAATAGTCAATTTCCATATGGAATAATGGAAATAGGCATAGATACGTTCCACAACCGTACATAAACACACTATGCCAAAGAAATAAGATAAGCAAAACTTATTTTACAAGTACATAACAAAGCTGAAATACCTGTAGTTATGTATATTAAAATACAAATAGTGTACAGTATTAAAGATATACAGATTTACAAGTAAATACTGTACAGTAAACAAATTAATGCACTCTATTATGCGGTGGGCGACAGGCATACTGGGACGTGCGTGGTGGCGCTGAGGACGTGACTTAAGCGGGAGAAGAGGATAGGGAAGCGGGAGAATGAACCCCTATCTGCAAACGTAGACATAGATAAAATAAAAAAAATTAAAAAAAGCAAGACTAGAAAACTATTAATTTTTTTTCATTAAGCAATGCCTGAATTACTGTAAAAAAAAATAAAATAAAATATCCTACTCACTCTATATACGGTGAGCAACAGGCATGGGACGAGCGTGGTGGTGGTGAGCATGTGACTTAAGCGGTAGGAGAAGAGGAGGGGGAAGTGGTAGAAAGAACCCCTAGCTGCAAACGTAAACAAAGCTAAAATAAAAAAATTAACAAAAGCAAGACTAGAATACTCATTTTTTTATTATACAAAGCCTGAATATAATAATGTAGTACAGTATTAAAGATATAACATGAAAAAAAACGTAAAATATTACACAGGTGTACTCGCTCTATATACGATGGGCAACACGCATACTGGGACGAGTGGGGTGGCGGTGAGGAGGTGATTTAAGTGGTAGGAGAGGGAGGAGGAAGGGGGAGAGCTAACCCTTGGTTAGAGTTGGGGTTCATACTGGGTAATTACCTAATTGTGTTTACAGGAAAGAGCCCAAAGCTCGTATCTTCCCGTCTCCTCATCGGTTCCATTTTCTACTTAGTGATACTTATCATACCTGTCTTTAAAACCATTGATTGAGATAGCATTAACTACCTCCTCGCTTAACGAATTCCAATTATCAACTACTCTTACACTGAAAAAGTATTTCCTTACATCCTGCAAAGAAGTTTTCTTACGAAGCTTCAAACTATGACCTCTAGTACTATAGCCTGCCATATGCGTGTAATTACCTAATTGTGTTTACGGGAAAGAGCCCAAAGCTCGTATCTTCCCGTCTCCTCATCGGTTCCATTTTATACTTAGTGATACTTATCATACCTGTCCTTAAAACTATGGATTGAGATAGCATTAACTACCTCCTCGCTTACCGAATTCCAATTATCAACTACTCTTACACTGAAAAAGTATTTCCTTACATCCTGCAAAGAAGTTTTCTTACGAAGCTTCAAACTATGACCTCTAGTTCTAGAGCCTGCCATATCAAAAATTCGATCCCTATCCACTCTATCATAACCATGAAGGAATTTAAAGACTGTCACCATATCCCCCTCAATCTTATAGCTTCGATTGATGGTAAGTCTAATTCCCTCAGCCTTTCATCATAACTGAGATTGCGTATTTCTGGCACCAGTTTCGTGGCATGTCTTTGAACTTTTTCAAGCTTAGCTATGTGCTTTTTCAAGTGCGGACTCCAAAAGGGGGCTGCATATTCGAGTTTTGGCCTCACATAGGTTACATAAACATTTCTGAACATTTCCTTGTCCATGTGCCTGAAGGCTACCCTTACATTTGATAAGAATGCATATGCTGCCCTTACTATGCCATTTATATGTATTTCTGGAGACAAATCTGCCAGTATGTTTACTCCTAGATCTCTCTCATTTTCTGTCTCTTGAAGTTGTACTCCAGCCACCGAGTAGTCAAGCTTGGGCCTTCTTGCACTTGTACCCATTCTCATTACCTTACATTTTGAAGTATTGAATTTCATTAGCCACTTTTCTGACCACTCATGCAGACTCTTTAGATCTTCCTGAAGTTCTCTACCATTGTTCTCGTTTCTTACTTTCTTCACACTCTTTGCATCATCTGCAACCATATTCATGAATGAATTTACAGCCTCTGGTAGGTCATTTACATATACAAGGAACAAAAGTGGCCCTAAAACTGAACCCTGTGGAACTCCACTACTAACTCTTCTCCATTCAGACACTGAGTGTCTTACTCTAACCCTCTGTTCCCTTCCTTCTAAGTAAGTTTTTATCCATTCCAAGACATTTCCACCTATTCTAGCCATTGCTTGCAGGTTCCTAATAAGTCTCCCATGTGGAACAGAGTCAAACGCTTTCTGAAAGTCTAGGAATATGCAATCTGCCCAACCCTCTCTTTCCTGTAAGATTCGGCTTACCTCATCATAAAATTCTAATAAGTTTGTTACTGTTGATCTACCTTCTCTGAAGCCATGTTTCCTCACTGACAAAAAGTTGAAGGATTCCAAGTGAAGAGAGATATGTTTCCTTAGTAGTTTCTCCATAACTTTGCAAACTATGCTGGTCAAGGAAACTGGTCTCTAGTTCAGAGCCGTGTCCCTCCTTCCCTTTTTGAAGATAGGTATCACATTTGCTTGTTTCCAGCATCTTGGAATCTCCCCTGACTCCAGTGACTTTTTAAATATGATACTTAGTGACAATGATATTGAGTTTGCGCATTTTTTAAGTACATGAGGGGATATGTCATCAGGACCTGTAGCTTTATGAACATCTAACTCCATCAGCGCCTTGCATACCTCTTAGCTGTAAGGTTAACATTCTCTAATACCGGCCCTTGAGCTTCTATCTCTGCAATCTGAGGGGGTGGGGTATTTTCTACTGTAAATACTGACTGAAACTCCTTGTTCAATTCTTTGCAGATCTCTTCATCCGTCTCAATGATGCTTCCATCCTCTCTCTTAAGCCTTAAAACCTGTTCTTTTACCTTCAGTTTTCCTCTGATAAAGCTGTGGAAAAGCTTGCGATTTTCTTTAGCCTTCCTGGTGATGTCCCTCTCATAGTCTCTCTCTGCCTCTCTTCTTTTACTTAGGTAGTCATTTCTTGCTCTTTTGTAGGTTTGCCAGGCATTTATGTTTTTTCTCCTCCTATACCTTTTCCAGCATTTGTCTCTCCACTCCTTAGCTCTTTTACACTCATTATCGAACCATTTCTCTCTGGCATGAATTACACCTACTTCGGTGAAAGGTATGCAGCAATCTACTATCTTTCCATATTTCTCACAAAATATGTTATACACTTCTTGTACAGATTTGTTGTAAAATAAGGTTCTCCAGTCAATAACTGCAAAAAGCTCATAAATTTTGATGTAATCTCCTTTCAGATAGTTCCTCCTCATGTCCTCTACTCTCAGGCAGAATATCTTCAATGATATACTCCATCAACAACACACAGTGGTCACTCTTTCCAATTGGTGGTTCACACTCAATTTTCTCAATTTCCAACACATTATCTGTGAACACTAGTTCAAGTAGTGATGGCTCATCCCCACCCCTGGCCCTCGCTGGTTCCATTACATGTTGGTGTAGGAAATTCCTTTGTACGCAATCTAGGAATCTTGCCCCGAATGAGTCCTCACCACTGTGTGGGTCAAGATTTATCCAATCTATCTCTTTATGATTAAAATCTCCCATGATCAAAATCCTACATTTTCTCTCCCGTGCCATGTTAACAACTGAGTTTATGACTTCAATAGTACCTATATGACTTTCCTCATAAACTTCTAGCCTATTCTGGTTCCTCGGTGGATTATATACAACAGTTATTATAATGCTCTCTGACCCAGTATTTATGCGAGCAACAAGAAATTCCTTGAATTCACTTTCTATAGCCAAGTTTATTTCTTCAACTTGAATCCTTTCACTTATGAGCAGAGCTATCCCTCCACCAGTCCTCTCAGAGCTTTCAACCCTTAATATTCTGAAGCCCTTAGGAAAAGCTGTGACACTGTTTATGTCCTCACTCAACTTAGTCTCTATAATTGCTACTATAACTGCCTTACTGTTGTGAATCCTATCTGTTAATTCTACTGCCTTACCAGCTAATCCATCAGCATTTGTGTATAACAATCTTAATGATGCCCCATCCCCTGATCTTTTGTCATTATCTTCTTTATCTCCCCTTTGTCTGAAAGAACTCTGAAATAAAAATTTTTCTTCTCTTCTTAATTTCTTTCCTCATTTAACCTTCTTGCCTCTTGCAACAAGATTTTGATCTTTCCCATCTCTTCCTGTGTTCTGTATCGTCTAATGAACACTTCTTTGAATTCTTGAAGGTCTTTTAGACTTTGTTTTCTCAACAATATATCCCTACATGTTTCCCCTCTCTCAAAGGTTACTTTTGTTGGTCTCGGCTTTCTTTCCCTCGAATATTTGCCTAGTTGGTGAATGTTTACAATATCCTCAGGACCACAAACTACTCCAAGCTTTCTTATCAGGTCTACAACCCTAGCTTTATTTTCTTCGTCTCCCCTGCCATGTTGGCTCCTGGGATTCGCTTATGCCTGAGATTACCACTGTCTTCTCTTTATCAAGGGCCTGTTTAATCATTGGATTTGCCCTTTCCATCACAACGTCTTTCATTTTTTTGATTACTGTCTCTTTATAGTCAACTGTTTGTATGTTTTCCAGTGCCACCACCTTTACAGCCTCTTATACTGCCACATTCCCCTTTAGTGCCTCAGCAAAGGAAGTTTTCATGGCATCATGTTCCATATTCAACTCCTGGAACTCTTATCTAAACCGTTCAAAATTTTCCTTAATTTGGACATTCCAAGCTGCAATCTCGTCTCTCTCAGAAGAGAGCAGTGAACTAACATCTAATTCATTTAGGCTGTCGTTCAGCTGTTTGTTTTTATCTTCTTGTTTAGAAATTCTGGTTTCTAGTTCACTCTTTTCCCCTTCCAGTTTCTTTATTCGTTTTTCTAGTTCCTTTCTCTTCTGCCCTTGTGCTTTAGTTGCTTCCTCCAAAAGTCTTATTTCCTCTCTGAGTGTTTCATTCTCTTTCATTTCTTTATCCATATTCCGAATTTTTTCATCAAGGCTTATAACCATTGCCTCTAAATCCTTGATTTTCTCTTTCAGTCTCCTAATAGCTACCCCTCCCCCCGACCCATGGGTGGGAGAGGTTTGGGACAGAGATGGGCTCATTTTTATGTTTTCCCTCTCACAGAATATAGAAAGAAGAGAAAGAGAAAAAACTTATATTTAGGCTTTACACAGAATTATTATATCTTCATATAAGTGCTATTTAGTGACTCAATTTATCTCCTTTATGGAAACACACATCTTAAAAATTTGACTATGGTAATTTGAGGATAAAAAGAAAAAAAATGCTAATAAAAACAAAAGCAAAAGTCAAACTGCAGGAAAATTCGAATTTGTATCTGAGAAGACACCCACCTGTTTCTGCTATTTGTGAAGAGAGACTGAAGCACATGGCAGCATGGTGGGAAAATGCCTCAGAGGCAGTCGCTTAGTTACTAAACTGAACCATTTTTTTCGCTTTTTCTCACGAGCGTTATTCGCAGAATTAGATTTTTTTACTACTATTTTCAAGATGTAATATTCCAATTTGGCGTAGTTTAAACTCCCGTAAATAGCGAGGTGACTAATATATATATATATATATATATATATATATATATATATATATATATATATATAGTCTCCGTGGCAAAATGGTAGCGTCTGCGACTCTGAGGCAGCAGGTCGAGGGTTCGCGCCCGGTCACGGACTGAGGTTAGTAAGGGCATACACTCAGGGTAACGATTACATTTGCCAAACCAAGTCCTTCGTAAGAAGGCAACTGTCCTAGCCCTTAGTAGAAAAGGGAGTTCGTGACGTAAAACCGAATCCATCCATATATATATATATATATATATATATATATATATATATATATATATATATATATATATATATATATATATATATATATATATATATATATATATATATATTCAGTCAACTTGCTTTTTACACGTTGCTGTAAGACACGAAATTGGGATAAACACCTCCAAAAAATAGTAGTAAGAAATTATGAACTGTGACCACCTCTGAGGCACTTTCCCACTATGCTGCCATGTGCTTCAGTCTCTCTTCACCCAGTATTAACCCCAACAACATCCACTGGTTTGCTCTCCCCCTTCCTCCTCCTCTTCTCCTCTCTCTCCTACCGCTTAAGTCTCCTCCTCCTTCTCCTACCGCTTACGTCATCTTTGTTTACGTTTGCATATAAGAGTTCGTTCTCAGGGTGCTTTAATTTTTTTTGCTGTACAGTATTTATTTGTAAATTTGTATCTTTTATAATGTACACTATCTGTATATTAATATAAATAACTACAGGTCTTTCAGCTTTGTTATGTACTTATAAAATATGTTTTACTCATCTTATATCTTTAGAATAGTGTGTTTATGTATGATTGCGGAACGTATATATGCCTTTTATCATAGTTTCTTATGGTAAATGATTGGTTACATTTCACGTCACTTCTGAGTACCTATCCTCGCGTTGTTCCAAGAAGTAAGTATATATATATATATATATATATATATATATATATATATATATATATATATATATATAGTAATCCCCCGCTGTATAGCGTTTCTTGGTTAGCGTTCTCACTGTATTGCGGTTTTTTTGGGAAAATTATTCTTTTATTTTTTGGGTATACGAAAAAATATTAAAATATTGAAAAAATTAAAATTTTCAGTATTTTAATTTTTTTATTGAAAAAAATTTCATTAATTGATAAAAAAAAATTATTTCCCAGCCTACGAATAATAAAAGTTAAAAATAGTAAAAATTTAGATATACGTACGTACAGTATAACTCACAGTATTGCATCATGCGAAATAGTGTCCGATAGCGTACAATGTATTGGGGTCGCACTACTTGAGCTAGCATACATATTTATATATCCAGTAGTTTCATGATTTTATTGATAAAAAAATGTATTTCTTAGCCTAAGAATAATAAAACAGTAAAAAATAGTAAAAAACATAAATACTAACAGTATTGCACCACGTAAAATACGATACCGGTATCAGTGTTTCGGAAAACGCAAAGGCTCTCACCTACGTGACCTAGAGAATATTAAAATTTTCATTATTTTATTGATAAAACAAGTATTTCCTAGCCTTAGAATAATAAAACAGTAAAAAATAGTAAAAAACATAAATACAGTACTAACAGTCTTGCACCATGAAAAATACGATACCGGTATCACGTTTCGGAAAACGCAAAGGCTCTAACCTACGTGACCTAGTGAATATTAAAATTTTCATTACTTTATTGATAAAACAGGTATTTCCTAGCCTAAGAATAATAAAACAGTAAAAAATAATAAAAAACATTAAGTACTAACAGTATTGCACCATGTAAAATACGATACCGCTATCAGCGTTTCGGAAAACGGAAAGGCTCTCACCTACGTGAGATAGTTCAAGGAATGCTATTGGCTGAAAGGTTGGGAGACGACGAATCACAGAATTGTTTTTCAATATGTTCTGTATCATGGGGTCTGACTGGCTTCTTCATTGCAGTTTGCTTTTTCCTCCAATTTCCAATGTGCCGCTTCACTCGCTCAGTCTAGCTCATGTGTGCGTCGTTCTCGTTGTGCTTATTAATACGTTTTGCTTGTGATTGTGTTTTCAAGCGTAATTTAACCTTTGCAATGCCTCTCATACGTCCTTCACCTTCTACGGCTTCTGGTAGTTAGCCTAAGCGGCAAAGGAAAATGTTAACCATTGTAGATAAAGTGAAACTCTTAGATACGTTGAAAGAAGGAAAAAGGTTTGTGGATGTCGGCCGCTATTATGGCCTCAATGAATCTACTGTTCGCTACCTCAAAAAGGACAAGGCAAAGATCAGGAAAAAGCGAGCATTTCTTTTGATAAATCAGCGAAGAGGGTCGTAACATCCCGCAATAAGGCAGTAGTGCGGATGGAAGCTGCTTTGGCCCTGTGGATTGCTGATTGCAGAAAGAAAAACATCAGCTTAGACACCAATATCATACAAACAAAGGCCAAGAAGCTGTACAAGACATTCGCTGCTAATGAACCCGATGACGACAGTGGCGACCGTGGAGAGGAGGAGAGAGAAGAAGATATCGACGACCCACAACCAGGACCCTCCAGCGATTCTCCATCGAGGATACAACCGTTCGTTGCTAGCAAGTGATGGTTCTTCAAATTTCAAAAACGCTATAGCCTAAAAAGCATTTCAGTGCATGGCGAAGCTGCCTCTGCAAATACAGCTGCCGCAAAAAATTAAGTCACGAACGACTTCAAGAAAATCATCGCCGAAGGGGAATATGTTCCTGAGCAAGTCTTCAACATGGATGAGACTGGCTTATTTTGGAAGAGAATGCCATCTCGCACTTTTCTCTTCAAGGACGAAGCTAAAGCCCCGGGATATAAAGCGCACAAAGATCGCATTACCCTCATCATGTGCGGGAATGCAGCGGGCTTCATGTTAAAGCCCGGGCTTATCTACAAGTCAAAGAACCCTAGGGCTTTGAAGAACAAGAATAAGAATCTGATGCCAGTGTATTGGATGCATAACCCTAAGGCATGGATCACGAAAAGCCTCTCATCGGACTGGTTTCACCAAAGCCTTATCCCTCAGGTAAAACTTTATCTTGCGGAAAAAGGCCTTGAATTTAAAGTCCTTCTTTTGATGGATAATGCTGGTGGCCACGCAACCAATCTCCAATATGACGGTGTTCAAGTTGAGTTCCTGCCACCGAATACGACGTCACTGATTCAGCCTATGGATCAAGGTGTTATTCGTGCGTTCAAGGCCCTTTACACACGAAATGCCCTGGCAAACCTTGTTGAAGCCATGGATTCGGACAAAGACTTCTCAGTGAAGACATACTGGCGTAATTACACGATTGCCACATGCCTACAAAATATTCAGAAAGCAATCAAAGAGATGAAGTCGGCCACAATCAATGCCAGCTGGAAGAAATTGTGGCCCAAAGTCATCCACGACTACAAGGGATTTGCTCCTGACAAAGTGCAGAAGGCGGCAGTTGCGAAAGCTGTGAAGTTGGCTGCATTGCTAGGTGGAGAAGGCTTTAAAGATATGACTCATGAAGATGTGAATGAACTGATTGACTGCCACTCGCAGCCTTTGAGTGATGAAGACTTGGAAGATATGACAAAATCAGCGAGTGAAGAAGAGGAAGAACTTGATGAAACGCACGAAGAAATTGAAGAACCTGGCCTTACACACGAACGTTTGGCAGCCATGTATGAACATTTTAAAGCACTCCAACAACTCTCGCAGGAATATGACGAAAATATGGTTCGTTCGGTGACCTGTAATTTTCTCGACGATGCCATGATTCCTTACCATACCATCTTCCAACAAATGAAGAAACAGCGACAGCAACTCCCCATTACCATGTTCTTCTCCCCCCAAAAAGCAGCCGTAAAGCTTTTATTGGCTGCGAAATAATTTCCTACGGGGTCAAGAAAGATCATCACCTCATTCACGGTAAGTTTACCTATCACGTACATACTGTATAAATTTACGTTGCATGCTGTTATTTATAATAATTGTAAAATACCCATGTGCATGAGTATGTCATGTAATTAGCACTTCATTCATCGTAATTTTATCTACCACTTTCATGTAAATTTACGTTGCTTGCTGTTATTTTTAATGTAAAGGGTGTTTTTTAACAGTGCAGGGAGGGTTTATACAGTACGTAAACGTAAAAATAATTGTAAAATACATATGTACATGTCATGTAATTACCACTTCATTCACCGTAATTTTATCTATCACTTTTATGTAAATTTACGTTGCTTGCTGTTATTTAAAATGTAAAGGGTGTTTTTTTTAACAGTGCTGGGAGGGTTTATACAGTACGTAAACGTAAAAATAATTGTAAAATATCTATGTATGTCACGTCATCATCACCTCATTCACGGTAAGTTTTCCTATCACTTTCATAAAAATTTACGTTCCTTGCTGTTATTTATAATGTAAAGGGTGTTTTTTTAACAGTGCAGGGAGGGTTTATACGGTACGTAAACGTAAAAATAATTGTAAAATACCTATGTCTGTCACGTCATCATTACCTCATGCACGATAAGTTTTCCTATCACTTTCATAAAAATTTACGTTGCTTGCCGTAATTTATAAGGTAAAGGGTGTTTTTTTAACAGTGCAGGGAGGGTTTATACAGTACGTAAACGTAAAAATAATTGTAAAATACCTATGTACATGAGTATGTCATGTAATTACCACTTCATTCACCGTAATTTTATCTATCACTTTCATAAAAATTTGCTATTATTTATAATGTAAAGGGTGTTTTTTTAACAGCGCAGGGAGGGTTTATACAGTACGTAAACGTAAAAATAAATGTAAAATACCTATGTACAAGAGTATGTCATGTAATTACCACTTCATTCACCGTAATTTTATCTATCACTTTCATATAAATTTACGTTGCATGCTGTTATTTATGAAGTAAAGGATGATTTGTTAACACTACAGGGAGGGTTTATACAGTGTAAACGTAAAATAAATTAAAATATCTATGTACATATAGGCTGATCCTACTTCGCGGTTTTCCTGTCTCGCGCCGGATCCCGGAACCGAACTACCGCGATAAGGGGGGGATTACTGTGTGTGTGTGTGTGTATATATATATATATATATATATATATATATATATATATATATATATATATATATATATATATATATATATATATATATATATATATAGTGCTCTCTCGTTTATTGAAGGGGTTCAGTTCCAGGACCAGCCGCGAAAGGAGAAAATTCGCGGAGTAGGAGCACCATATTTATTACAGGTATTTTACATTTATTTTTACCTTTACTGTATAAACCCTCCCTGCATTGTTAACAACTCACCCTTTACTTTATTAATACCAGCGCACAAGCGTAAATTTATATGAAAGTGATATTATGAAGACTGAAAAAAAGCATTAAGAACAAACTTTCGATATAATATCATCAGGGAAATAGCGAGTAGAGAATATATAAATATTTCATTTAAGTTTCCCATGTACAGTACGATATACGTTTTCTTTGTAGCGAATTGTATACGTTTTCTTTTTCTCTCAGCTGACTTTGTTTACGATAAGATTTCGTGCAGCATGGTCAATATGTAAAGAAGATAAAATAATGTTTAGAACCAAGGAATATTAATAGTACTATAATCTTGAAAATTAGATAAAACCCAAATAGGGTGAGTAAATAAATATTTCATGAGTAAGATATTGTGCCTGAATAGTGATAAGCATCAAATGATATGGAAGCGGCAAAATGTTTTGGTTAGAGGTTTGTTCTCCCGCATCCTCCTCTTCTACTGCTTAATGCGAGCGAATATTATGAAGAGAATATAAAAAAAAGCATTACGAACAAACAGCAAACAAACTTGCAATATAATATCGTCAGGGAAATAGCATGCGAGGGTGTATCAGCTGATACGGAAGCGACAAAACGTTTGCATATAGAGGTTCGTTCTCCCGCATCCTCCTCTTCTACCACTTAATGTGATCGAATATTATGAAGAGAATTGAAAAAAAGCATCAAGAAGAAACAGCAAACAAACTTTCGATATAGTATCATCAGGGAAATAGCGTGCGAGGGTGCATCAGCTGATACGGAAACGCCAAAACGTTTAAAGATAAAGGTTCGTTCTCCCGCATCCTCCTCCTCTTCTACCGCTTAATGTGATCAAATATTATGAAGAGAATTGAAAAAAAGCATTAAGAACACAAAGCAAAAAAACTTTTGATATAATATTAGTAAGGGCATACACTTAGGGTAATGATTACATCTGCCAAAACAAGACCTTCGCAAGAAGGCAACCGTCCTAGCCCTTGGTAGAAAAGGGCGTTCGTGACGTAAAACCGCAAACCAAACATCAAGGAAATAGCGTGTAGAGAATATACTTCATTTAAATTTCCCAAGTACAGTACGATATACATTTTCTTGTATAGTTTTCTTTTTGTCTCAGCTGACTTTGTTTACGTTAAGATTTCATGCAGCAAGGTCGATATGTAAATAAGATAGAATAAAGTTTAGAACCAAGAAATATTTATACTATAATCTTGAAAATTAGATAAACCCAAAATAGGGTGAGTAAATAAATATTTTATGAGTAAGATTTGTGCCTGAATAGTGATAAGCATCAGCTGATACGGAAGTGGCAAAACATTTTGGTTAGAGATTCGTTCTCCTGCATACTCCTCCTCTTCTACCACTTAATGCGATAGAATATTATGAAGAGATTGAAAAAAAGCATTACGAACAAACAGCAAACAAACTTGCGATATAATATCATCAGGGAAATAGCATGCGAGGGAGCATCAGCTGATATGGAGGAGGCAAACCGTTGCATCCTCGTGCTCAAAATTAGCATATACCCAGAAAATCTGCGATATAAACTACATATGCTCGCCAAAAAAATTCGCAATGCACTGAATTCGCAGCAGGTGAATAGCGATATAGCGAGTGATTTATATATATATATATATATATATATATATATATATATATATATATATATATATATATATATATATATATATACCTAGTTCTCAGAATAACGCAAAGATAGGTTCTCAGAAGTGACAGGTAAATGAAAAATCACTTGAAAAAACTAGTCATTTTCCATAGGATACAATGATAAAGGGCATAGATACGTTCCACAACCTCACATAGATACACTATGCCAAAGATATAAGATAAGTAAAACATATTTTATAAATACATAACAAAGCAGAAAGACCTGTAGTTATTTATATTAACATGCAAATAGTGTACAGTATAAAAGATATACAGATTTACTGTACAGTAAACAAATTAATGCACTCTATTATGCGGTGGGCAACAGGCATACACTGGGCCATACATGGTGGCCAGTGTTGCCAGATAAAGCGGATGTTTTTATTTTCAAATGTATGGTACATATTAAGATATATATTAATTACAAGATGGTAGTACTGTAATCTAAATAAAAATGTACTTCATCTTTAAGATACTTGAAAGAACTTACCAGCTTACATGTATATTTTTCATATTTATAATTTCTCTCATTCATGTATTCTGGCAACATTGATGGTGGCGGTGAGTATGAGGATGCAAACGTTTTGTCGCCTCCGTATCAGCTGATGCACCCTCGCACGCTATTTCCCTGACGATATTATATCAAAAATTTGTTTGCTGTTTGTTCTTAATGCTTTTTTTTCAATTTTCTTCATAATATTCGATCGCATTAAGCGGTAGAAGAGGAGTAGGATGCAGAAGAACAAACCTCTATCGGCAAACGTTATGCAACTTTCGTATCAGCTGATGCACCCTCACATGCTATTTCCCTGACGATATTATATTGAAAATATGTTTGCTGTTTGTTCTTAATGCTTTTTTCAATTTTCTTCATAATATCCGATCGCATTAAGTAGTAGAAGAGAAGTAGGATGCGGGAGAACGAACCTCTATCGGCAAACGTTTTGCTACTTCTGTATCAGCTGATGCACCCTCACATGCTATTTCCCTGACGATATTATATTGAAAATACGTTTGCTGTTTGGTCTTAATGCTTTTTCAGTTTTCTTCATAATACCCAATCGCATTAAGTGGTAGAAGAGGAGTAGGATGCGGGAGAACGAACCTATATCAGCAAACGTTTTGCTACTTCTGTATCAGCTGATGCACTCTCACACGCTATTTCCCTGACGATATTATATTGAAAGTATGCTTACTGTTTGTTCTTAATGCTTTTTTCAATTGTCTTCATAATATCCGATTGCATTAAGCGGTAGAAGAGAGTAAGATGCGGAATAACAAACCTCTATCTGCAAACGTTTTGCTACTTCTGTATCAGCTGATGGGCTCTCACACGCTATTTCCCTGACGATATTCTATTGAAAATATGTTTGCTGTTTGTTCTTAATGATTTCTTTCAATTGTCTTCATAATATCCGATCGCATTAAGTGGTAGAAGAGGAGTAGGATGCAGGAGAACGAACCTCTATCGGCAAACATTTTGCTACTTCCGTATCAGCTGATGCACCCTCACAAGCTATTTCCCTGACGATATTGAAAATATGTTTGCAGTTTGTTCTTAATGTTTTTTTTTTTCAATTTTCTTCATAATATACGATTGCATTAAGTGGTAGAAGAGGAGTAGAATGCGGGAGAACGAACCCCTATCTGCAAATGTTTTGCCGCCTCCGTATCAGCTGATGTGCTCTCGCACTCTTTTTTCCTGACGATATACAAACCTTAACATAAATACAGTTAGAGTAAGCGATCTATCCACGCTGTATGCTGGGTAAAGAGACAATGAAGCACATGCAAGCATGGCGGAAAAGTGCCTCCGAGGCAGTCGATTATTTACTAAAATGATTTTTTTTTTTTTTTTTTTTTTTTTGCATTGGCATTATTAGTGCATTTCGTATTTCTTACTATTATTTTTGAGGACGTTATTCCAATATCGCGGATTATAAAAACACATAAAAAGTGAACTAGTACCTCACAAATACCGTATACGTAAATATATTAGTATAATTACATAATTATAGATAGTAGTATGTGTGTGAACAGAGAAAGAGAATTTGCTTCTTCAGAGATTTAAATTGCCCCAAAGACTTAGTTATTCCAAAGTGTGCCTTGAAGTAAAATAGTTCGAGCAACACTGCTTAAGGGCATTCATATTGAAATGACGGTTGGCTGGTAAGAAGTCGCCTTAGTTCTCTCTCTATCATATGTATTATTATTATAGCAATAATACTGTAATGAATAGTAACAGCATAATAAATACAGTACAGCATTGTGCTGTACACTGTATTAGACACACACGCATATATCTTATGTAAGTATCAGTGTATTATTATCATTACAATCCAATAAATACTTAATAGACTATATTTGCTGAACTTAGGCCATTCATGTTGAACGGCGATTGGCTAGTAAGAAGTCGCCTGAGTTTTCTCTCTCTCTATCTTATATCAAACGTATTACTATTATAATTATTATTGTTGTTATACCAATAATATTGTAATAAATAGTAATAGCATGATAAATACAGCACAACACTGTACTCTACACTATATTAGACACATACAAATATGCATATATCTTATGTATGTATTATCATAATACAATAAATATTTAACAGACTATGTTTGCTACACTGTAGGCAATTCATTTTGAAACATGGTAAGCAGTTGCTAGAATTCTCTCTCTCTTATATCATATGTATTATGATTATTGTGCACAAGTGAAATACAGATTTTGAATTCAACATTGGCACAGGGCCATAAATTTCCCAAATAAATATATTCTGAGAAAAGACTGGTGCCATTTCATGAAACAATCCTTTATGTATTTGAGCTGGGTGTTTTGCAGAATAGCAAAAAATTGCAGGGTTAGCAGTTTCGATCACAAAAGGGGTCCTGGGTTACCCAGTGTGTGATTTGTGAGCTCATTCCACATTAAAAAAGAGAGAGTGGGAGAGAGGTCAAAAGATTTTCTGAGAAAAAACCGATATATATTGAAAGAGGAAATAAATACAACAGCAAAACAGTACTTCACGAAAAGTTCTGAATCCATACCATTTGCCAAAATTGGTGCTTATACAGAATCCATCTTAGTGCTTCATTAGACTCAGGCCTGCCCTACAGCAAAATAAAGTAGATAGACATGAAAGGAAGAATCGATATTTATGTGATGCATACTCCATATTAAAAATCCAAATGACTATCAATTTTTGTGCAGAACATTGATTGCTTGTTAGAAATTAATCCCAGTTCCTCATCTGTAAATATTAGTGATATTGACTTTTAATCTTCATCATTTTTTTCTCGTAATTGTTTTAATAGTAAAATAGCTTTTAATTTACACCATTAACTCCTTGTAAATACCATCATCATCAACCTATATGCTATGTATTAAAAGTTTTCATTATGTGCTAGTAAGTAAAACCACATCAAGGGCCAAGACTAAAAATGTTAAAAATAAGAAAGTAATTTATCCATATAGATATACAGTATGACATTTCAGCATCTTTAAGGTATAATTACAACCCCAAATTAACATATACTTATTGTTTAAAAAAATTTATGCTTTCGGTTTCAATGCTCATACTCTGGTGCAAGTTACTAAACACTAATGCAAAGGCAACAGTATCTTGTAAATATGAGTATCCCCCAGAAACTATTGTAAAGTTAAATAATTCCATTAATTAGGGTAGGTTTGGTGCCTTGCCTTGTTGATATGAATAACCTTAGAGCACCCTGGCTAGTACAGTGGTAACGCTCTGGCTTTACATTCACGAGGTCGAAAGATTGGTTCCTGTCCAAGACCGAGAGTTTAAGCTGTTTACTGGCAGGAACTGCTGTGGCTGGACACCACAGTGGGGGGTTGGGGCTTGCCCCGGCTGACAAATACCCATTGCATAATGAAATGGAAATAAAGGTTTATTATTATATTATTACTATTCTATAAAAGATCATATGGTTACAACAAAAGGTTAATATTACACTGTATCACATATTTCATATGGTAGCCATTTGGTAATTGGGTTAATGTAGTCCCTGGCTACCATCCTGAAGGCCCTGAGCTCAACTCCCAAGTATTGTTCTTTCAGCCCTTTGATAAAGCCATATACGGAGTATAGTACTTTTTGGAGAGAGATTTGGCCTGCAATGGCAAAATTACTCATATCCTGGCATAATGTGACCATTTATTTCCTGGTGTGGTTACATTTTTAGGAATCTGTATATACAGTATGTACTGTATATAATGGGATCTGCCAGGACAATAAATTTACCCTCCTCAAACTTGACCATAATATACCACGTAAGTTATCATCAATATTAAAACAAAAAGATCAAACATACCAATAAATCTACCCTCCTCAAACTTGACCATGAAATACCATGTAAGCTGCTATCCACATTAAAAATAAAAAAGGGTCATAGGCACATATCAACTGTTATAATACATACACAAAAAGATTGCAGAAGTTACGAAAAATTATTGGTATTATTTTAGTTATGGGGATTAATGTTTTTTTTTTTTAATTTAAATAGATAAATAGATCTCACATACATAATAATAATGAATCCCATATTTAACCGGTAAAACCCCTTTAGAGATATTGACGACTGTTAGGGTCCATATGTACCCCTAAGGGGGGTCCGGAGGCGTAGCCCCCGACTAGGGAAAAAATATCCTTAAAGGGGTCTAGGGCTAGGGAGGATACATTCCCCTAGGTGAGGTTAGGATGCACCAGAATTTTTTTATTTATTTTTCTTTTCTTTGTGGAATAATAGTTTTTGTGCTTAATTTCTGCAGCATATCACTCGCTTTTGCTTTCCCCCACCCAAAACCCTAATTCCCAACACTTCCCCCTATGATGGTTAGGGGTAAGGGAGGGGCATGGAAAGTCTACATCGGGTGCTTGAACCAGTTATGGAGTTTAGGATAGTATGCTTCACAAAGAAAACTGTCGGAAAAAGAGTTTTGTTGTCATAAGAGACGAATCCCCTCTTCTAAAAATTTACCAAATTATCAATAATTAAGATTTATACAGAAAAAGCAAATCTCACTCATATAATCACACCTAATCGCGTCTACTGATCTGCCAATCACAAATACACCTGGTGTCACCTGGTTTACGACAGCTTTTTGAAGAAAATCTGTGGTGTGCACATACCATCCCCTATAGAAGAAGAAATCTGAGGGATGAAGAGGTGTGGGGGTCCTATGCAGACTGTGACATATGAGGGATAAAAAAAAACTATTTGTCTACCCAGTCACCAATGGAAATAAAGTACAATAGGACAAGTCCCTCTCTCTGTAAGTGTAGTAGATGAATTTGAAGCCCATATGCAATATGAGTAAAATATACTAGAATTTATCTCTGTCTCTCTGAGGGAGAGAATGGCTGCCTCATATCCAACAAGTTCTAGGTATTGACGTCCTAAAGCCCAAAGTATATCAAGTACTTTATTGATTCCAAGTCTGCCCAGAAACGACCAAGTGAAATGAAAGCATGGTCCATTCTGAAATGAACAGAGACATGTGCGAGTACAGTAACCGGAATCTCTACTTGCACAGACTCCAGCCATTAAGATAAATAAAAATCTCACGAAATTTATATATGGTTATACTAATTTCCCCTTTAACGAAATAAATTGGTAACTGAAATTACTTTATAATTACTAATATTAATTTTTCAGTAGATTTTATATTTACTTTTTTGGGGAGTGGACGAATAGCAACTTACCTCACTAACGAAAAGCGGAAGATAGGGGCCCGGGACCTGATCCACCTGCAAATTCCAGTACAAATATTACCTACATGAAACACGTAATAGACAGGTAGAGAACGTTTCACTTATAACAATGTCATAATATGAAACAAGGTAAAAATGGCCTTACTTATATTATTCATCTTGCTGTACCCAATTATGCTACTCCCGCATACAGTTATAAATCTAAATAAAACGTTTATTATCTTTGGCAAACCATAAACGTGGTTGATATCGACTAGATTACGTTTCACTCGAGTGTTTCCGTTTGTTTTGGTTTCTCATCGCGTGTTCCTGTTGGGTAGGGTAGCGAGCATCTAAAAGGAATTCGTAATAGTTATATTTACGTAAAATAAAGCTAACCATGTCTACCAAAGACTTTAATTCTATTTCAAAATTAATCACTAATATTTAGGGTTTATTAAAAGACATTTATATCTCATATAACAAATAATATAGGATTGGCAACACTGATTTATAAGTGTAACCTCCATAGATTTTTTAATGTTCCGATACGCGATCAAGGTTATGATTACCTGTATAGAATTTGAGTCAAAGAACAGATATCCTAGCACGTATAGAAGCTTCCATTTCACTTGGTCGTTTCTGGGCTGACTTGGAACTTGATATACTTTGACCTTTAGGACGTCAATACCTAGAACTTGTTGGATATGAGGCAGCTATTCTATCCCTCAGAGAGAGAGAGAGAGAGAGACACCGCCCCAGTCAGAGAGAGAGAAAGAGAGAAATTCTATTTTTTTACTCCTCTTGCATATGGACTTCAAGTAGTCACCGTGGCTCAAGCGGTAGCGTCCGCGATTTTGAGGAATCAGGTCGAGGGTTCGCGCCCCTCCACGGTCTGAGGTTAGGGCATGCACTCAGGGTAACGATTACATATGACAAAACAAGTCCTTCGTAAGAAGGCGACCGTCCCTAGCTCTTGGTTGAAAAAGGAGTCCGTGACGTAAAACGCACAATTGCATATGGGCTTCCAATTCGTCTACTACTATTATAGAAAGAGGGAATTGTCCTATTGTACTTGATTTCCATTGGTGACATAGTTCAAAATACATATATGTGGTATATAGACTAATAATAACAGAAATGTCTGTTTCCTAACCTTCACATTTAGATAATAAATACGTTTAATTATAATACAGTTTATCTATATAATGCTTGATACAGATACATAACCCATTTTGTTTTTGCTGATTTTTTTTATCATTAATTTTGCTTGTATAATGTAATTTCTCTCTCACTCTCTCACTTTATTTAGAATCGTAAAACAACAACAACAACAATAATAATAATAATAATAATAATAATAATAATAAATAATAATAATAATAATAATAATAATATTAAGAAAAAGAAGAAGAAGAAGAAGATGATGAAATATATTTTAAATAAGCTTTGTGTCT
>JAXCGZ010012423.1:17500-27227 GCA_037179515.1 Halocaridina rubra | reverse complement strand
AAAATAAAAAAATAACAAATCGACTGTCAAACTGTAATAAAATAAATCTCAACTACGCAATAGAAAGTTATGATAAATTAGAGAGGTAAGAACAATCTATTTCGTATCTCCTGTGTTCTAAATAATTTCTATACCTTATTCACTAAAGGGGGGTACAGACGATCATTATTACTGTCAGTAAAAATACTGACACTATTCTATTGGTGTGAACTACTACGTCCATATGATGGACACACCGACAGTAATAATGACAGTACAAGAAATACTGTCAGTAATATTGATCGCCTGTTTAGCCCTTAAGTGTCGCGTTCACTACGTGTCGTAGGTGAAGCCTAGAAGGTATATCCCAAATGATAGATCAAGAAAAAAAATTCTATTTCCTAAGTGTCATAAGAGAACACCAAGAATACTTGCGGGAAAGAGTGAGTTTTTTTTTTCTTAGAAGTGGAAGAAAAAGAATTCCACCTTCGTATTCCTAGGGAAAGAGTGAGTTTGTTTCCATCTTAGAAGTGGAAAAAAAATTCCACCTTCGTATTCCAAGGGAAAGCGTGAGTTTCTTCCGCCTTATAAGTGGAAGAGAAAGAATTCCACCTTCGTATTCCTAGGGAAAGAGTGAGTTTTTTTTTTTTGTCTTAGAATTGGAAGAAAAAGAATTCCACCTTCGTATTCCTAGGAAAAGAGTGAGTTTGTTTCCATCTTAGAAGTGGAAAAGAAAGAATTCCACCTTCGTATTCCTAGGGAAAGAGTGAGTTTTTTCCGTCTTAGAAGTGGAAGAGAAAGAATTCCACCTTCGTATTCCTAGGGAAAGAGTGAGTTTTTTTTTCCGTCTTAGAAGAGGAAGAGAAAGAATTCCACCTTTGTATTCCTAGGGAAAGAGTGAGTTCTTTTTCCGTCTTAGAAGTGGAAGAGAAAGAATTCCACCTTTGTATTCCTAGGGAAAGATTAAGTTTTTTTTCCGTCTTAGAAGTGGAAGAGAAAGAATTCCACCTTCGTATTCCCAGGGAAAGAGTGAGTTTTTTTTCCGTCTTAGAAGTGGAAGAGAAAGAATTCCACCTTCATATTCCCAGTGAGTGGTAAATGGAAGCTGGTGTAAGAGGCAATTAAAAAGAGACGGTAGAGGGAGACAGAATAATTCTCCTTTTCAAAATTATTTTTCCTGCCACTAAGCCACCCAGAGAAGCTCTTCTGCCATTAATGTCTGTAAACCATAATATATTACTCTTAATTAATAATCACAGAGTGCTCTTCTTCCATCAATCAATTGATACACTATATTTTATTCTTAATCAGTAGTCGCCGTGGCTCAGTCGGTAGCGTCTCCGACTCTGAGGCGTCAGGTCGAGGGTTCGCGCCCCGTCACGGTCTGAGGTTAGCAATGGCATGCACTCAGCGTAAGGATTACATCTGCCAAAACAAGTCCTTCGCAAGAAGGCAACCGTCCTAGCCCTTGGTAGATAAGGGAGTCCGTGACGTAAAACTGGAACTGGAACGGATTTTATTCTTAATCACTAGCTATGGTATTTAAAATGAATTACAAATTCTATTCTATTTCATTTATACATGACCAAATATAGATTGCAATGTTTAACAACTGTAATATCACTGGAAGTGCCCATGTGCACATGTCTCCAAGTACAGGATTTTTAATAAAAGAAAAGAAGAAGAGATGAGTAATGAAGAAATTGGGTTCACAAATTATTAATTATATAAATAGTTACCTAAAGACCTAAATAAATACTCATAAAATAATTAAATTATTTAATTAAATACACTGAAATTAATAAACGAATAAATATAAATAAATTTATAAATAAATTAGTTAGTAAAAAATATCTGCATAAGTCTATATATATATATATATATATATATATATATATATATTATATATATATATATATATATATATATATATATATATATATATATATATATATATATATATATATATATATATGAATAAATAAGCTCTACTGGTGGTATGATAATCAAAATCATGATTTAAAAAAGAAAAAAATAAGACTCAAAATTACCGTAGTGTGAGGCATTGTCTTAAAGGAAAAGTCGGGGATGGGCGGTTTGGGGTCAGCGGGAGCGTCGGGATGAATTAGCATACGACCTACATACCCGCGTGACCTGGCTTGGTTAGCATGTGACCTGTGATTTAAACCGACTAAATTTGTCAAGATTAATCACCTGATCTGACAACTGGAGTAGAGTATCAACGAATGAATTGGTAAATTAAATACAAAAATACACGCTCACATTGTCCTAGAACTGTCCCTTGGTAAAGACAGAAGTGGATCATTTATAATAGAAAGGTGAGATGTGGTAAACTAGGGGAATGGTTGAATATTCTTGGGTTGCATGTGTGTGCGTGTTTGTGTATGTGCGTGTGTGTGCGTGTGTGCGCGTGTGTATGTGAAAGAGAGAACGAAAGAGAGTGATAGAGATAAAGGTAGATAGATAGATAGATAGATAGATAGATAGATAGATAGATAGATAGACAGATAGATAGATAGACAGATAGATAGATAGATAGATAGATAGATAGATAGATAGATAGATAGAGTAGAGAGAGAGAGAGGAGAGAGAGAGAGAGAGAGAGAGAGAGAGAGAGAGAGAGAGAGAGAGAGAGAGAGAGAAGACGATCTAGGTCAAAGGTCAGGGATAAAGGTCGATGAGAAATATTGGTGATGACGTGACAGAAAAGGAGATTTTGGGAGATGGAACAGGAAAAAATGTGGGTTGGTGGAGTCAGATGAAATATTGCAATATACAAAGCAAGAAATGTGTTTAAATGTTTTATCCAAGTCCGCCTAACAATTTGAAAAATGGGAGGAAAATTGGATATTTATTGTATTTGGTAACGTGGGATCGCCGTAGCGTAACCGGCAGTGCTCGAGTCGTGAGTAAAGGGCTCCACATTCGAGCCCTCGGGGGGATGATGGAAAGGGGGGTGCAACCTTTTTACCCCGGGTTTAATGGTGTGCAGACAAAATGCCGATGGACATAATGTCGACGGATATAATGTCAAGGTTAGGTTAGGTTAGGTTCGGAACTATCATTTTAACCTGTATTATTATGAATGAATGAAAGAGTAAGAAGAATAAAAAACTACATAAAAATCGTATCCGTCGACATTATGTCCGTCGACATTATGTCCATCGGCATTTTGTCCTACAACCGGATTAATCCATCTGTGTCCACCACAAAATGGGGAGTAATTCTGACACACAAGAAGTAAAAATAAACTTTTTTTGGGGGGAAAACATAGTTTCTTTTCATTCTTGACTGAGAAGAAATTTCTCTTCTGCCATCAATCAATTATTACACTATATTTTATTCTTAATTACTTGCTATGATATTTAAAATTAATTGCAAATTTTATTAATATTTTATTTATACATAACCAAACATAGATTGTAATGTTTAATAATTGCAATATCACTGGGAGTGCCCTTGTGCACGTCCCCAATCAGACTTCCACTTTGGACTCAACCTATCTTAACCTAAATAACCTAACCAAACCCGAACTTTAATTAACATACTCTAACTAACCTAATCAAACCTCAATTTAACCTATTTAATCTAAACTAGCACACCTAATCCTAACGTAACTCTAACCTACCTAGTTTAACCTAAGATAACCGGGCTTCTGTCAATATTAGGATTTGAATCATACATATAATATACAAAATGACACATATTTTTGTGGAAAAAACTAGTTCACAAGTATGCAAAAGAATATCTCCATTGTAGATGTGCTAATTAATTTTACCTCTTATTGGGATTTGGATTACCTTCTAAAGACTCTCATTCAGAATAACTCCATTTTAATGGTCATCGTCTAAATACAAGTGATAAATGGTGCACAATCTGCAGGCTCAGGGTGCCAAGAGTAAACACCAGAAAAAGTGTCAAATCAAAGATCACGTTAGTATCTACTTAACTTCAAAATGCATTTGGAAAGGTTGCACATCCGTGGTGGGAGACGGCAACCTTCTGAACATAAGTGAACTTTCCAAAACCCATTTCGAATATACATATCTAAAAAAAAAAACAAAAAAAAAAAAAAAAAAAAAAAAAAAAAAAAAACCAGGGAATGCATCCATCAGATTCGAAATGAAATTTATGTATCGGAGTCGAGAGCCCCTGCTTCAGAGAAAACAAAAGAGACGAAATGCAAGAAAAGATTCTCTTGTAAGTTCCAGTATATAATCAACCTCCTTTGAATATTCCATAGGAAAATGCAAATCCCAATGAAAAAAAGAAAGAAAAAACAGACAAAACAGATAGAACAAAGGTAAAAACGTAAACCAAAACCACACGCGGTATCTAAAAAGGAAATTAGAAGAAACATTAATATTGCAATGAAACGACATTAAAAAACTCAGATATCTTTATCAAACCAAAGTAAAAAAAAAAAACAGAATTTGAAAATACCCGAAAGCTATCACAACTACAAGAATATGACTATATTGAAAATCAGAAACGAAGCGAAACTAAAAAAAAAGAAAATAAAAAATATATATCTTCAAGAAACTGTAGAAACTCCAAAGAAAAATTAGTATAAGGAAAAAAAACTGAAACTGACACTGTGAATGTAAAACTCATACATGTACAGAGACAGTTCGTTACACGTACAGTACGTGAGAGACATATAAATTAAAACAGGAGGCCGAAGTGGGTCATGCAGCCGACCGAAAGTACTTTTTAAAAGACGTTTTAGCGAGGGTTCGCGCCCCGTCACGGTCTGAGGTTAGCAAAGGCATGCACTCAGCGTAAGGATTACATCTGCCAAAACAAGTCCTTCGTAAGAAGGCAACCGTCCTAGCCCTTGGTTGATAAGGGAGTCCGTGACGTAAAACCAGAACCAGAACAGGAAAGAAATTGCAGCAGCTGATCAAGCCAAGCAATGAATAAGATAAACAAGTGATGCAATCGCTTATTCTAAGGTCTAAGGACCAAGTAGGATAAACAAGTGATGCAATCGCTTATTCTAAGGTCTAAGGACCGAGTTGGAGGTTGAAAGTGGTGTATCGAGGAAAAATACTGACATAAATTCCATTCAAAACCAACTGCCCATGGACCTGTAGGTTCAGAGACAATGACCCGATTTCTTAAACAGTGTAAACCTAGGATACCATATTGTTAGTTAGCTAGACACACACAAGTGGATTTCATAAACGCATCTGACGCGGTTCTTTGTATGGCTAGGATCTCACGTGGGATCCTAGTCATACACAGAACCACGTCAGCTGCGTTTATGAAATCCATTTGTGTGTGTCTAGCTAACTAACAATATGGTATCCTAGGTTGGCACTATTTAAGAAATCGGGCCAATTTTCGGTAGCTCGCCAGCTAAGAAAAGAGAAAAAAATTACTTTTAGTTGATGCTTTCTGGTGGACTAGTGAGTAAAACTCCATATATATAAAATGTATCAATAAGCCCTTGTAGGGAATTCAGCAAACTGATAATTAAAAACAAAATATACAATTTTTTTTTAAAGATATTCTTGGTAGAGTGCTGAACATTAAAATAACTCTGTGAACATATTTCACTACCAGGTGGCTATTTTCCACAAAGGGTGTTCCACAGACACATTCCACTGGTCCACTAGTCATATAAAAAATATTCAGTATGAAAATTCAATGAAATTATTCTTAAATCACTGCAAACCTGCCTGTTGTAGCACTGGCATATAATAAAGTGAATGCAAAAGGGATCCACAATTCCATTGTGAATATATACTCTTAAAAGTACTTTGGGATAAAATGAACTTTCATTCACAATATCTCATTACTATCGGCAAAGATTACGCAAGAAGTAAACAACTCAGTCAGCTGTAGAAATCTGTAGAAGCTTCATTATAACAAACGATTATGAAAGAAAAAGTTTATAAAAATAATCATCTGAGAAAAATATCTTATATTACGACCAGTTACGATAAGACGTCACCATGCAACGGCGCTTGAGAAGTAAATAATATATCTACAGAATTAGATATCCAGTTATCAATTTCCAGAGTGTACATAACTTATGCAAAAACGCAAAAATCAATAGACATTTATGCACACACCCTGACACCGCATGGATATATTTGCGAGGAGAAAGGATAGTTTGATATAGAACCAGTACTTTTATAAAATGCAATGTCATTCTTAAACAATTCTTGAAACCTCAGAGAAGGGTGGTTACAAATGTCAATATTTGAAAATTATATATATATATATATATATATATATATATATATATATATATATATATATATATATATATATATATATATATATATATATATATATATATATATATACACACACACACACACAAACATACATGCATACCAACTACTTTTATTATTATTATTATTATTATTATTATTATTATTATTATTATTATTATTATTATTATTATTATTATTATTATTATTATTATTATCATTATTATTATTATTATTATTATTATTATTATTATTATTATTATTATTATTATTATTATTATTATTATTATAATAATTATTATTATTATTATTATTATTATTATTATTATTATTATTATTATTATTATTATTATTATTATTATTATTATTATTATTATTATTATTATTATTATTATTATTATTATTATTTTTACTATTATTATTACTGCTACTACTATGAATATAATTATCTCTGACAGCATAGGTCTCATGATGAAAGTTCCTAAAGAAAACTGAATTTAAAAAAAGAAAAAGTAGAGGCTACACGAGGCATATTACAAAAGGCAAAAGATAAAATAATATGTTTCCAAAGAGCAGAAAAGAGGGAAAATTAATAACTACGCAACATAGAAGGAAATAAAGCTTATTGAAAAAAGAAAAGCTCAGGTAATAGACACCTCAACACAAGTAAATAGAATGTGAAAATGTCGGCATTTTTCAGTTTAAAGAAAATACTGTGTAATGAAAAACAATAAAAAAGAAAAAAAAAACAGAATTCAAATGAAAGAAAAATCACTCAAAAACCGATAAGATAAGGAAGAGAAATTTGATGAATTTCCTAATTATCGACTTATAATCAGTATTGAGACCTTTGGTTCTCTCAAATCCCTCTCAAGAAAACATCTTAAAATGTTTGATTTGTCCAGCCATGGAAAAAATTAAATCCAAAATCCGATTGAGAAATTTTGGGTGCGAAGGAAGAGCCAGAATTCTGGAGAAGGAGGAAAAATTTGAGAAGGAGGAGGAGAAAAATCGGTGGAGGAATTGCAGATGAGGAGGAGAAAAATCGGTGGAGGAATTGCAGATGAGGAGGAGAAAAATCGGTGGAGGAAATGCAGATGAGGAAGAGAGAAGTCGATGGAGGAAATGTAGATGAGGAAGAGAAAAATCGGTAGAGGAATTGCAGAAGAGGAGGAAAAAAATCGGTGGAGGAATTGCAAATGAGGAGGAAAAAATCGGTAGAGGAATTGCAGATGAGGAGGAGAAATATTAGAAAGAAAGGAGGTGGAAGAGAAGAATAATATGAATAACTAGACGAAGAAGAAGAAAAATAATACCCAAAATGAAGAACAAACATGTCGACCTGCAGACGGTAAAAGTGAGAGTGAATGAAGTTCATTTTAAAAGGAACCTCTAAATTGGATAAACAAAATCGTAAATAATAGCTTGGTCGGCAACAGACCCTTAAATGGAACTAGAGAAACTATTGCTCAAGTTTAAATAAAAGGAAAGACAAGAACGTAGCATAGGACTACTGAAGTGTTCATCCCTTGTTCTTAAAAGCATGATTTCTCTTGATAAATATTCAAGATTTTATAATCATCAATGGATTCTATTGTTGATCTCAACGGTCTGTTTTCTATTCTGTACTTGAAATATGCGCTTTATATGAACACAAAAACAGCACTACTTTTATAGACTTTTTTTAGATTCTCCACCCACGGATGGGTGGAACGGGTCATGGAGGACCCATAGGGCAGTTACCAGCCGGCACAGGCCCCAACCCCCCACTGTGGTGCCAAGCCACAGCAGTAACCTCCCCAGTAAACATGCTTGAACTCTCTTGCCTGGACGAATCGCGATCCGTCGACCTCGCGAATGCGAGGCCAGCGCGTTACCATTGTACTAGCCAGGAGGCTCTTTATAGACATGAAGCTTAGTAGCCCAATGCCAAAACGCCACGTGCAATTATTTTCCTAAAGAAACAAGCTTGTTAGTAGAGCTCAGTTATCGCATTCGGCTGCATTATTAACAAGAAGACCTCATTTTATATAGGTCGTCTGCCAACTGCTCACAATGAAAATCTAATTTGTTATTGTAGAGTGAAGAAGTAAAAAGCTCCAGTATGCCAACTGTTTACAATGAAAATCTAATTTGTTATTGTTGATTGAAGAATAGACTGGATGATGCTGGCTTAAATGGCAAATTCAATTCAACGAAATGCATTTACTTATTTTTTCAATTTGCTCATTCCAGAGCTCTAAACGGGACGCTGGAAAAGCAGATGTTCGACTGGAATGACCATGAAGAATACGGAGATCATGTGACCAAATAGAAAAACGAAAAAAAAATCATTAGAGAGTATTTGAACAGGAAATTTCTCTCAGTAAAAGATAACACATTAGAAGAAATTATACCAAGAGAGAATTATGGTGCAAAATCCGAAATGAGAGAACAGAGAACCCTCCCACCATTCCAAACAACTCTTGTGATGTCTACTTTTACTGCTTATGATAGCTACCTTGTAAGTATCCAAAACACGACCTGGTAGACCCCCCCCCCATTCCTTTCTCCTTTTAAAGATGGAGGAAGGACCAGAAAGTACTCCCATGCAGCACGATGTGGGTGGACTTGGAACTGGACCTGCGCAAAAGGCAGCTGACCTGATTTTTTTTATTCTTGACCAGGCCCAGCGAATCTTCCATGGCGTTAGGGTGAAAGTGAAAATAGCATCCGTTTGGTGGGGAACTCTTAATGCGAGCAGATTTAATTGAAGGGAAAGGAGACTGGCAACATAGAGACTGGATTGTAAAGCTAGTAACCTAGCGCAAAAAAAAAATAAATAAAAAAATGGCTAGGTGGCTGGAATGTAATGGCGGGAATATGATATATGTTGAGGGCACCTAGAGCAAGAGAACGTATGTAACGGAAAGATAATTTTCAGGATAAAATAATTATAGAGAGCAAAATAAGGAAGGAAGAAAAGAATGTAGAGTAAGACCTAAATGCAGAGTAAAAGTAAAAATAAAAAAATAAAAAAATCTTGTAAGCAAGGAAAGGTAAAAGCTTGTGAAATAGAATTTACTTTTCAGATGGAAGTAAAATCTTTTTAGAACAAAGAAAGAGTCAACAACAACAATGTGTAGAGTACAATATGAAAACAAATAAATGGGATAGAAATGAGTGTAACATATCAAAAAGGATTCTATAAAATGAGGAAAAAAGCTGATATTAAGATTTTTATTAATACAGAGAGAAAAAACAGGAAGTAAGTTTTACATAGCAAAACGGAGAAAGATGCACAAAGTGCAGAGCAAAGAGTAATAGATAGATAGATAAATAGATAGATAGATAAATAGATAGATAGATAAATAGATAGATAGATAAATAGATAGATAGATAAATAGATAGATAGATAAATAGATAGATAGATAAATAGATAGATAGATAAATAGATAGATAGATAAAGAGAGAGAGAGAGAGAGAGAGAGAGAGAGAGAGAGAGAGAGAGAGAGAGAGAGAGA
>JAXCGZ010012423.1:0-7500 GCA_037179515.1 Halocaridina rubra | reverse complement strand
ATTACATCTGCCAAAACAAGTCCATTGCAAGAAGGCAACCGTCCTAACCCTTGGTAGAAAAGTGATTCCGTGACGTGAAACCGGGACAGATGTGAAGGAAAACTTAAAAAGAGGTGGAACACTCTTACCAATTACTTTGAACATGATATTAAGAGATGTCTCAAGATTTTACCAAAACAAGTCAATGAAATTTAGGAAGTTCATATTTCTGGTGATCATATATAAATCCGAGAATGTGGACCACATTTGATAACTTTCTTAATTATATTTTCACTCTCTTAAGAAGACTGAGTAAATTACAGGAGATCTCTTTGAATTTGTGTGATTATGTGAATGGCAACTGAAAATGGGTTTGCACACCGTTGCTAATTATTCTGAACATAATCTTATGAACTGTGTTCAAGACACACCAGAAAAAAATCTGATGACTGGGTTTTTAAATTTGGGATGAACATATGAGGGAAATTGAAACTGGATGGAACACTAATACAATTTCTATGATTGTGTTCTCATTTAGAAAGGTATTTCAAGATACACATCTGGTATACTGAAGAAGGGTTTCTGATTTTTGGGAGCAGATCTATCGTCATCTCAGGGCCTAGTCCTCCATATCTCTGGATCCTCTGTACTTTGACAGCCTTTTCTGTCTGTCGTTTTTCTTTGTGTGACATTACCTCACCTTTGCCTTGTCCTTAGCCTTTTTCTTTTCATTCGTCTTGGTATTTTCTCGTTCCCGGGACTTTATTGATGAGGGGAGTTTTTGCCTGTCCCGGTGTCATACTCATAAAAAAAGGCAACTCGAAAGGGGATTGAAAATACTTGCTACCTAACCTTAACACGATGTTACTAGATATTTTCACGACGGACTAAAGAAGCAATGGAGGAAACCTCTTGGATTCTGAGTTATTCTTTGAAAGAAAATGGACACGGTGTGAACCACTCCACAATTAGTCCTACGTAATATTATTAGATGTTTCTGAAGACATACAGGCAGATGACTGAAATAAGGTATTTGGATCTTGGGCGATAATGTCAGGGTCAGGAGAAAATCCTTGACATATAGCCTAATCATTATTTCATTAGAGATTTTTAAGATATATCATAGGAGAATGCCAGAAGGCTATATTGTGTCTAGGTGAAGGAAACTGCAAAAGAGAGAAAAAATAATTTTTAAGTCTCTATGTGATGTACCGGAGAAGTAAAGAGGAACATACTTGGATTTTGAGTAATCAGATGAAGGGAAGCTGAACAATGGTCAGTAGAGCGCTAGTTTCAAGCATGGCCTAATGTAAAGGGTTTGTGTAAGGAATCGGAGGAGTGCCGGTCCCAAGCAATGCCCAATATAGAAGAATGGTGTAGGGAAGGGAATCCTGTTGTAATATTCTGAGGCAAAACCAATACTCGTCTCCAAGGAGGTTGGTGAAAATCAGTGACCCTAAAGATCAATAAGTAGTTTGAACTTTATCTTAATAGACATAAATAATAACGTTATAGATAGTACAATATAGTTTCGCTTTGCAATGGTAATTGATAACATTTTATTAATTGCTTACATGAAAGAATTAGTTTTTACCTGATATGTGCTAGTATTCGTATACTACAGATGTTCTCTCAAACTTTCAAAGATCGTTCAAGACAAGCATTACATGTTATTCTTCAAGTGTGTTTGACCACTGTTTTTCACCATACTAGAGCATTAATAGTGCTGAAAATATTCGTGATTTTCTAAATTTGCGAAAACATTATTGTAAGACACACGTGTTGTGTTATTTCAGGAAAAAAAAAAAAAAAAAAAAAAAAAAATATATATATATATATATATATATATATATATATATATATATATATATATATATATATATATATATATATATATATATATATATATATATATATATATATATATATATTATAGCACTGAACATCACTTGATTCTGTTTTAATCTTTGTACAAGTGATTTACAAGTTATACTCATTTTTTTTCTGTTAAGTGTATCATATTGGCCTCAGTACAACGGTAATATAATAAAACATAACCATTAAACCTTGAAAATAATAAGTCAAGGCTTAAAAAGAATGGTAAAAAAAATGGTTTTTTTATGCTTGGTCTGATGGACACAAAAAAACTTTTGACATGAAACTAGTTTTTATCTAAACTTGCCCAAAAACCATTAAACAACATGAGATGATTCCCTCTGTTGCTGCGTTTTTAATGTAGTTTTTCATATAAAGTTTTTCATCATCAAAAAGCGATATTAAGAAATGGTTGTATATTCGAGTCTATAATTTTTATAATGATTATATATATTATTAGTTTACGACTACAATCCTTCTGAGTATATATATATATATATATATATATATATATATATATATATATATATATATATATATATATATATATATATATACATATATATATATATATATATATATATATATATATATATATATATATATATATATATATATATATATATATATATATATATATATATATATATATATATATATATATATATCTGGAACCATACTCCTGAAAAAAGGGTGTTATCCAGGAAGAATATGTTGAACGTCAGGTGAACAGAACCAGCATCTCTGATCACTAGTCCATGCAGGCTCATACCTACTGCTCTCCTTCAACATTATCTCGATTACAAGTTTAAAAATTGTGTTATCGATTTTTTCTTTTAATTTCCTGCTCTTTATTGAAAATATTTCATTTGCACTTTTAATTTCTGGGTGAATTTATTCACCAGAGAAATGTTATTTACACTTTACTATGAATTCTATTACCAGATAATATCCTTGGCAAGTCCTAACATCGATCCCACATAAAAGTGGGAAGAGATGTAGACGAAGAAGAAGAAGAATGCTGGCAACTCCTAGCAGCTTCAAAGCAATTTATGCTTTTTACATCTTTTTGTTTCAGTAAAAAACAAGTATTTGATAAAACCTGTTCTCATATCAAGCTTGGCACATCTATAGATCGTCTTCGAACCCCAGCAAGATCGCCCAGTTGCACTGATAACAATGCTTAATTGGCAGAGGACAATTATACAAGAACTAGCCGAGGAACTAGAGAATATATACTTGAAAGAAGATTAGGTGTTATATAAACATATAAAAAGCATTAACAGTAACGTTTTCCCTTCCCCACCCTCCAAAAAAATCCCTAAAATGGGATAACTCCACCCAAAAGTCCTTGAGGGGGATTCTTGGACTGGAAGGACAACGACCTTCAACTTCTCACACCTCCACTGGCTTCCTTCAGGGGGATTCTTGGACTGGAAGGACAACGGCCTTCAACTTCTTACACCTCCACTGGCTTCCTTCAGGGGGATTATGTTACCTTGATATATATCTTTTTTCTTTATTTTTTCTCTCTCTAACTGCATCTGGTATTGAAAACTGCCATTATTTGGGTCTCTACTAAATGAGGTACAGTGCAATACATTTACAATAATATATTCATGTTAATGAAGGCATACATACATGCATCCACAATGTTTCCTTTAATGGAAGAAGTTAGCTTGGAACACATTTTTATTTTTTTTTGCATTTTCATTTCTTTAAATATATCTGGCGAAACACCAATATTATTTCTACTCTCTACGCCAATTCTACACTGATCTAGAATTACTACTATATTATATTTTCAACAATAAAGGCATACAAGAATATGTATACAACCAGACAATGGGTATTTTGCTATGGGGTCTCGTACAAAATGAAGCTACCTTGAGACACTGATCTATCAGCCTCGTTTGGCCATATGCATCTGGGGATATTCTATAATTAGTCGAAGTGAGATGTACAAATTACCAAGAAATCCTTTTTTTATAGATACTTTTTTCTCTCTAACTGCATCAGCGGAAGCAATTACATCAAATCTTGGATTTATACCCAGTTGAATCCGAGTAACTGTCACTATCTCATTTTTCTTTGGTGACTTGGCATCAGTAACATCCTTCAAATGAAAAAATTACTATGAAATACTTCTTTTATCAGTCCTTTGTCTCTAACCGTATCTGGGAAAATGAGTGCATCTATTCTCTGTCCTGTAACCAGTTAAGCTACACTATAAAGCTGTCACTGTTTTCAGTAATAAAGGTTTATACACACATTGACAGTGGATATATTGCAATAATTTCTATTCAGATGAAGCAATATTGACATCTTGTTGATGGTTTTTCCTTCTAATTGCATCTAGAAGTTAAAAAAATCTTTGTCTTTTTTCTAAGACTAGCTAATCTAGAATGTAATTTTATCAATATATCGCATATATGATGAAAGAAATACAAGCAAAAAACTGGAATTCTGCGATGGGAATATTGAAATAATTAAAAAAAAGTAGTGTTCCCTTTCACTTAAAACTGAGTCAAGTAATTATCAATAAACTTTTTTTTTTTATTTCTTTTTACCTCAGATAATTAATATTTCACATATAAATCCGAAATGTAGTATTTCTGCTGTTGAGTATCTCCTTCGGAGCCAAATACTCATTCATGCATGTCTGTATGAGGTCACACGAGGTCACGCACTATCTGATATTCCACACGAAACACAAAACTCTGGCTGTGTAACCGCGTGTAATGTCTATCTTACAAGAGGGAATTATTTAAAAATCATTCCATCTTGGCCTTAGAAAGATCAAGTTTTATAGCTGGTATTTATCAAAGTATGATCAGCACTGAATGTAACATACTATTATATTGCTGTTATTTGAAGTGTTACTTCAAAATCCTTGCAGAAAATAAGATACATAACGTGTGTAATTTTTACTGATGGTTGTACAATAATTAGTAGAGGAATATTACATAAAAGCAGTGCAAGTAAAGGTTATTGTCTATGTTTATGCACACACACACACATACACACAAACACACACACACACACATACACACACACACACACATATATGTATATATATAAATATATATATATATATATATATATATATATATATATATATATATATATATATATATATATATATATATTTTTATATATATATATATATATATATATATATATATATATATATATATATATATATATATATATATATATATATATATATATATATATATATATATATATATATATATATATATATATATATATATATATATATAACCAGATAAGCACATTACATATGTGAAAACATGAATCATTCATATATATATATATATATATATATATATATATATATATATATATATATATATATATATATATATAATATATTATATATATATATATATATATATATGCATAAATTGGGTCATGGTGGCTCAGTGGCAGCTGAGCGTATAGGGAGGTGGCTGAAGCAGATTCGAGCTCATCCTAGGATGTTAGGAAGGGCATCCATCATTAATTGCTCCAACCTCTCTGTGTCCCCCTCCATTCATAAAACGGTGAGTGTATATATATATATATATATATATATATATATATATATATATATATATATATATATATATATATATATATATATATATATATGTATATATATATATATATATATATATATATATATATATATATATATATATATATATATATATATATATATATATATATATATATATATATATATATATATATATATATATATATATATATAATAATAATGATAATAATGATAATAATAACAATATTAAATAATAATAATAATAATAATGATAATAATAATAATAATAATAATAATAATAATAATAATAATAATAATAATAATAATAATAATAATAATAATAATAATAATAATAATAATAATAATAATAATCATAATAATAATAATAATAATCTTCTGAGAAAGGTATCTTTGAATCATATACCAAAATTTATATTATTTTTTAGCTCTGAACTGGAGGTCAGGCATATGTATACTTCCTCTTGTTTTTGAGTTCAGAGCGCATATGGTTCCACGAATGACTCCTTTTAATTTGTAAGCTCAGTTCCTGCTGACCGGACAGAGACTAGAACACGACAAACGCCACTCCTATTGGTTCACAGAATCGACGTGATCTTGTGAAAATTTCAGAGGATATAACCAACATATATTGTGAAATTCGAGACGCTAGAAAACTCCATACTTTACTCTTGTCCTTTCCACAATGTGTTCGGTTTTATGTCACGGACTCCCTTTTCAACCAAGGGCTAGGACGGTTGCCTTCTTGCAAAGGACTTGATTTGGCAGATGTAATCGTTACCCCGAGTGCATGCCCTTGCTAACCTCAGACACAATATCAACACATCTATCTGAATATTTCACTTCTGTGGTACTTTGGTCTATGAGTAGCGCTTAACCCATCAAACCGCGGAATTATATAAATATTCAGCTATGAAAAACTTCCTGTGTATACCAAGGAGGGCCAGATAGAAAAGTACCAGTTAAGTGAATATATCATTTATTCATCATGACTCACTTCATCTGATGGTTGCTGTCATATCTCAAGGATAGCCACAGCACAGGAACTGCAGAGGATATCTGGAGTCATCCTTGATGATGAGTTGTTTATCTGAAATCTCTATTAATCCGCTGCCAATATATCCCTAAAAAATATGAAGAGAATTCGCATCTCAAAACTTAGCTAAGTCTTCTCGGAAACCCGTTATCAAGGCTGTCCACTCGAAACAAAAAAAAAATAAAAAAAAATAAAAGTCTTGAGTGGTTTTTATGAGTATCATCATAGAGTTAAGGAGGGTTTACACGGTCAAACGGTTCGTCGAAGGCGGTTCGACAAACAAGTGTTTGAAGTGATGTTCAAACGTGTGAACGGGGTATTTTTTTTAAGAGTGTCACACCGGGACAGGCAGAAACTGCCCTCATCAACAAAGGCCCGGGCACGAGAAATTACCACGACGAAGGAAAAGAAAAAGGTTAAGGGCAAGGCAGAGATGAGGTAATGTCACACAAAGGAAAACGACAGTTAGAAAAAAAAGTCAGAGTAAAGAGTGTTCGACAACCAATATACCCCGTTAACACTTTCAAACATCACTTCAAACACTTGTCTGTCGAACCGCTTTCGACGAACCGTTTGACCCCCCTTTAGAGATTTAACGTTAATGCGATAGCTCAGACGATATAGCACCTGGTCGCCAATCAGGAGATACCTAGTTCAACACCCCAAAATTGAATTTGTAGCTTTTATCTTCTAGAGTAACAAGGGCATAAATACGATAAAAGAATGGAATCTCTTATTTTGTTGGCAATACTGGTCAACTCATCAGGTTCTGTGATTATTCCATGTATGCCCGGATCTACAGTGGAACAATATGGTAATAGCATTTTACATGGCTGTCTGGTAGCTCCTGGTGAGTTAGCAGGGTTCTGTGAGTACACCATTAAGCATGCGGTTGGAGGTTATAGCGGAACGTGATGATAATAGCACGTCATATGATTTCAAGGTAGCTTCTGCCACGTCAGTGAGCTCTGTGAGTACGCCAATAGATATGCGATTAGGCTTATAGTGGAATAGTTTCCTTCAAGAACTC
>JAXCGZ010012422.1:0-27241 GCA_037179515.1 Halocaridina rubra | reverse complement strand
TGGTAAAGCTCGTTGGTCAAGCAAATTGGGATTAGTTACATTCGTTACTGGTCAAATCCTTTGAAAATATTCCCAGATTTAATTCTCATACAAACAAACTTTTGTAGATTACCTAACTGGAATCTCACTTGCCAAAGTTAATTCCTTAAACTGAAAATTACAGCTGATATGCATTACTAAGAAGTTTCTTTCATTGAATGTGATAAACGAAAATCTCATCCTCTGAAAATTGGTTATGAGCCAGTAAAAATTTATCCCTTCTCCTAATAAATTCTAATTTCATTTCATCCCTTTCTATCATCGTAAATAAAATGTTTTATGTCAAAAACTCGCGAATGAAGCTATTTGCTATATAAATTTCAAATAATTAATCATTTAACTAAACTGTTTTATGCTATAAGCTGCAAATAATTAAAAGGTAAATTTACCCTGTTGGCTTTGCAAATATTTCCTGTTTATCAAAATTTAATGAATGCATACTGTATTTATCTTGCTGATTCTTCATATATTGGGGATAAAGTGTTTTGAGTTATAAGTTGCAAATACTTCAAAAGATGGTTTTGCCCTTTTTTCATTGCAAACTGTTCTTTAGAACCAAAAGTGAATGAATACTGTATTTATCTCGTAGATTCTTCCTTTATCGTAAATAGAGTGTTTTACCATATAAATTGCAAATCATTAATAAGCATTGCAACTTTTGTGGTTGCCCACAATTTAAAAAATACATACAGAACTGTATTTGTCTTGCTTATTCTTCATTTATTGTGAATAAATTGTTTTCCTTTAATACCAGCAAAGAATCAATGGTTTTGTGTGCTTTTATGGTAGCATAAATATTTCTGGTTAGTTGTGACTAACCAATATTTTTTCATCCCGTAGAATAATATTAAAAACTCATTAAATGTGTGCTTGGGCTTTCAGTTTCTCATTATTAACGGTGTGTCGTTTCTGTTTCTGCAATTGCAATGTCCTCTATTCTACTCTGCCTGTGTGACAGAGGTAATCGTCGAGTTGAGGCCAAAGTCTTGGCATATATCTGTGGTGCTGGGAAACGAAATCGTACTCACCACCTCCGGGATTCGAAGCAGCATTTCATAAAAATATTATTAAAAAAATTAATTCAATTCTTTTAATGTCATTGCATTCCAAAATTAAAAGAAAGTTGAATTCTGAGTTTCATTTAACCGAGTAGTGGTATACGGGTGGGAGTTCAAATACAAATATCTGTTCTGTCTGTTTGTGAGCTCTTAACTGAGTTCAGTACTTTGAGTCCCCTTAGTAAAACAGAAATTTAACAACTCTCCATTCCCACAAGAAAATTGGCGCCCGTACAGGGACCCAAACGGACAGACTGATTTTGATAAATTTATTTTTATTTTGCTTCTTTACATTGCACATGTAGCCTGATTACCATTGGCTCGATTACTGAAATGAATGAATCTTTAGGCTGCCCACAAAAATTTTATTGCTAGAGACGTTGCAGATCAGAACTTTTTTCTAAATTCTCAAAATTAATCACAGTAACTAATATTTTCTTGTTTACCATGTGGTAAACAAAATTTCAGGAAATCTGCTATGAGATTATGTGGTGACAGAATTAAGAAATTTTGCATGACGAGAAGACGTTTTATTTAGAATTTCATTTATTTGCGTGATAAGATTGAGTTTTGAGGCATTCGTGTTTTATATATCTGTTAAAGGGTGATATTTGTTAAGAATTTTCTATATTTCTTTGGGATTTAGGAAATGGGAGTAAGCATATTAAGTATTTTGCTTATAATTGAGTTTTATATTCAAGCATTGACTGCTCATAGATTGGGAAGAAAAACTTTGGTGTCGTTTATTGTGCCTAGGCTAAGCCCTTCATGTGTCTGAGTTGTCTCTCAAAAATAAATTTTCTCATTACTAGTAGACAGGTGTAATCAGGCTGCCTCATAAGCCATTAGATTATCTTTGGTGTATTTTGCATAGGATCTGTGCCCTTTTGGCAACACTCCAGAATTTTACTTACGACATTTTATTTGTGGGTACTGCCATATATGCACTCATACGAAGGCACGACCGCTATACTTTACTTGTTTGCATTCTCTAGCACTGGGTGCTAGTCGGTAAAATTCGTTGTTGCTCATTCCTTTCATTTGTACCATAACCGTAGATACTGCCGCATATTGCTGTTAAGCAGGCACGACTAGCCATCCTGTATTCCCAGTGTTTCTTGCACTGTTTTGTAACATTTTGCTGCTGTTGCACTTGATTGTATTTTGAGTCACTTTTATGGTGAGGCTTTGAGATCACCGTTACGTTTAAGTTTGAACTGTGGTGTTGAATTTTTTTTCTCTCCTTGGTATTGTGTGGTTCTTTCATTTTTTTCTACCATTGTAGAGATTTGTTAGTTTTTTTTTTTTGACACCTCATTATTGACTGTTTCGGAAACCACCATGGCAACTGGGCAGTCACAGGAATTTTTTTTTTCTTTGATGTTCTCCCTTGAGGGTGAGCGGACCTTCCCTTGTGGCCCGCAGGTGGGGTAAGATTTTGTTGATTGTAGGTGGTATTCGCTCTTGTGGGTGAATGGGCTTTCCTAATTGTTGAGGAGGTGGGGTAAAATCTGATTATTGTTGGTGGTATTCACTTTTGAGGGTGATCGGACTTTCCTATTTTGGTCCGCAGGTGAGGTTGTGCAAAACTGTAAAGATAATGGAAAACATAAGTGTTCAGGTGAGGATTATTAGTTTACATCAAACAATTTAATTGAATTCCTGTTTTGGAGGTGAGAGAGTTATTACATGGTTATCTTGGTGGAGGGTATTGACTGATGATATTTAGTAGACTGTTCATGTAGTTGTTTGTTGCTAGTCTGATTATGGAGTTAGCAACATGAAGGTCATTTGGATCTTCGCTGGATGTTGCGGGGGCACCAGTTTTCCGTCAAATTTCTGAAAAGGAATCACATTCGAGAATGTAGTGAAGAAGTGGATGTGGTGAGGCTACCTGGCAAAAGGTGCATTCCCTGATGATATCATCCACTATTCGCCATGTGCACTTGTACCCGAGTCTCAGACGGTACACATTGACCGCCGTGCTTCGTCGAAGGTTCTTAGGCAGGGTGATTCGCTGAAGATCAGTGGTGACTTTGTACCACCACAGGGGGAGCCAATGTCTGTGCACAGGTTGTGTTTAGTTATTAAGGTGTTAAGGAGTGACTTGGTGGCTTTATTTTTTATCTGTTGAATCCCAGGAGGCAGAGATATTTGGATTTCTGCTCTGAGAGTGGCTTGTTTGCCGGCTTGATCGACTTCCTCATTTCCCTTGATGCCTACGTGACTGGGAATCCAGGCAAGAGTGATGGCTTTGCCAAGGCTGGTCGTCCTGTGGTAGTGGCTGAGGATTGTGGTAATGATACGTACATTGTCTCTGAGGAGTGGCTTCTTGATAGCCTGTAAGGCGCCTTTAGAGTCGGAGAGAATTAGGGCATGGTCAGCACCTTGCTGGATGAAGAAGTCGAGGGCGTTGGCTATGGCAACAAGCTCAGTCTGGAGCGATGAGCAGGAGTTTGACGGTCTCCAGGATAGGAGCGAATACCACCTACAATCAACAAAATCTTACCCTACCTTCGGGCCACAAGGGAAGGTCCGCTCACCCTCAAGGCAGAACATCAAAGAAAAAAAAATTCCTGTGACTGCCCAGTTGCCATGGTGGTTTCCGAAACAGTCAATAATGAGGTGCCAAAAAAAAAAACACTAACAAATCTCTACAATGGTAGAAAAAAATGAAAGTACCACACAACACCAAGGAGAGAAAAAAAATCAACACCACAGTTCAAACTTAAACGTAACGGTGACCTCAAAGCCTCACCATAAAAGTGACTCAAAATACAATCAAGTGCAACAGCAGCAAAATGTTACAAAACAGTGCATGAAACACTGGGAATACAGGATGGTAGTCGTGCCTGCTTAACAGCAATATGCGGCAGTATCTACGGTTATGGTACAAATGAAAGGAATGAGCAACAACGAATTTTACCGACTAGCACCCAGTGCTAGAGAATGCAAACAAGTATAGTATAGCGGTCGTGAATTCGTATGAGCGCGTATATGGCAGTACCCACAAATAAAATGTCGTAAGTAAAATTCTGGAGTGTTGCCAAAAGGGCACAGATCCTATGCAAAATACACCAAAGATAATCTAATGGCTTATGAAGCAGCCTGATTACACCTGTCTACTAGTAATGAGAAAATTTATTTTTGAGAGACAACTCAGACACATGAAGGGCTTAGCCTAGGCACAATAAACGACACCAAAGTTTTTCTTCCCAATCTATGAGTAGTCAATGCTTGAATATAAAACTCAATTATAAGCAAAATACTTAATATGCTTACTCCCATTTCCTAAATCCCAAAGAAATATAAACAGTTCTTAACAAATACTACCCTTTAACAGATATATAAAACACGAATGCCTCAAAACTCAATCTTATCACGCAAATAAATGAAATTCTAAATAAAACGTCTTCTCGTCATGCAAAATTTCTTAATTCTGTCACCACATAATCTCATGCAGATTTCCTGAAATTTTGTTTACCACATGGTAAACAAGAAAATATTAGTTACTGTGATTAATTTTGAGAATTTAGAAAAAAGTTCTGATCTGCAACGTCTCTAGCAATAAAATTATTGTGGGCAGCCTAAAGATTCATTCATTTCAGTAATCGAGCCAATGGTAATCGGGCTTCATATGCAATGTTAAGAAGCAAAATAAAAATAAATTTATCAAAATCAGTCTGTCTGTTCGGGTCCCTGTACAGGCGCCAATAATCTTGTGGGATTGGAGAGTTGTTAAATTTCTGTTTTACTAAGGGGACTCAAAGTACTGAACTCAGTTAAGAGCTCACAAACAGACAGAACAGATATTTGTACTTGAACTCCCACCCGTATACCACTACTCGGTTAAATGAAACTCAGAATTCAACTTTCTTTTAATTTTGGAATGCAATGACATTAAAAGCATTGAATTAATTTTTTTAATAATATTCTTATGAAATGCTGCTTCGAATCCCGGAGGTGGTAAGTACGATTTCGTTTCCCAGCACCACAGATATATGCCAAGACTTCGACCTCAACTCGACGATTACCTCTGTCACATAGGCAGAGTAGAATAGAGGACATTGCAATTGCAGAAACAGAAACGACTCACCGTTAACAATGAGAAACTGAAAGCCCAAGCACACATTTAATGAGTTTTTAATATTATTCTACGGGATGAAAAAATATTGGTTAGTCACAGCTAACAAGAAATATATATGCTACCATAAAAGCACACAAAACCATTGATTCTTTGCTGGTATTAAAGGAAAACAATTTATTCACAATAAATGAAGAATAAGCAAGACAAATACAGTTCTGTATGTATTCTTTAAATTGTGGGCAACCACAAAAGTTGCAATGCTTATTAATGATTTGCAATTTATATGGTAAAACACTCTACTTACGATAAAGGAAGAATCTACGAGATAAATACAGTATTCATTCACTTTTGGTTCTAAAGAACTATTTGCAATGAAAAAAAGGGCAAAACCATCTTTTGAAGTATTTGCAACTTATAACTCAAAACACTTTATCCCCAATATATGAAGAATCAGCAAGATAAATACAGTATGCATTCATTAAATTTTGATAAACAGGAAATATTTGCAAAGCCAACAGGGTAAATTTACCTTTTAATTATTTGCAGATTATAGCATAAAACAGTTTAGTTAAATGATTAATTATTTGCAATTTATGTAGCAAATAGCTTCATTCGCGAGTTTTTGACATAAAACATTTTATTTACGATGATAGAAAGGGATGAAATGAAATTAGAATTTATTAGGAGAAGGGATAAATTTTTACGGGCTCATAACCAATCTTCAGAGGATGAGATTTTCGTTTATCAGTTTCAGTGAAAGAAACTTCTTAGTAATGCATATCAGCTGTAATTTTCAGTTTAAGGAATTAACTTTGGCAAGTGAGATTCCAGTTAGGTAATCTACAAAAGTTTGTTTGTATGAGAATTAAATCTGGGAATATTTTCAAAGGATTTGACCAGTAACAAATGTAACTAATCCCAATTTGCTTGACCAACGAGCTTTACCATACACTATTCCTCACCTTGTTTGTGCTAGATGAATTCCTGTGAAGACGCCACTTAAACAAGGTTTGAAATAAGCTTGACTGCTGAGGCAAGACCTTGACTCTGGCATGTTTGGCCGCCAAATGAGGACGCTTCAGTGTCCCTCCTCGTGACGTCATCTGCATAATATATTTCCAGAGCAGTAACTGGCTCTTATATCATTTCAGGGCTACTTTAGTGGTGGTCCCTGTTCGGCAATTATGGCAGATATGCAAGGGAGAGACAGTATTTTAGGTGCAACAAGTGAAGGCAAATAAAGTAAAACAAGAATAATTATGGAAAGTTAGGTTACTGGTAAGCAAACTCTAGAACGTTCTATGCGTTGTAGGAGACGGAGCTTAACTATTCAAATAATAAAGAAGCTACTGAAATGTATTTAGACAGGCTAATGACATAGCAGTAAGGTCAAATTTATAACAAAATTATCAGCAAGAACACTTTTCATAATAAAAAAATTTATTAGCAAGAGCTATTTTATCATAAGAGAATTGTAAAGAAAACGTATCTGATAGGCTTGCTGAAGAAAGGCAACAGTAGGAATACAGAAATAGGGGGCAGCCTTTATATTGGGATCATGCTTGGGGCAGCCTTTATATCAAGATCATGCTTTCTACAAGTACAAGAATATTAAATAAGTTATATTCAAAATTAGCTATAAGCTAAAATATGAATTACAAATAATCATAATCTGCAAAGGGCAAGAAGTGGGAATTATTTCTAGTTAGAAAAATAACAGTTAAGTTACTAAATTAACTAATAAGGCATCTAACAGCCTCTGGTGACTGAGCGAATCACTCTGTCACACTTCCCTCGACTATCATAGTAGAGAGTAGGTCAAGATGAGTACAAGTTTTCCTGTTATACAGAGGTTCAGATGGAGCTTTATCTGTGACTTAGTGAGGTGAATGATGATACCGAAATAACCATCATTGTAATTCAATATGCATCTCATTCGGACATTGCTTCTTCAACTCAAGCTTCAAATTTCTAACCATTACCCCCTGCCTCACCATTTGATGCTGGATGTCTTTGAGGAGCAAAATGTTGCTTAACACCATAAACAGACAAGAACTTCTTGAACTCCTCACTTGTAAAACAGGTTGTATTGTCAGAAACAATCACTTTGGGAAGACCGTGTGATGCAAAAGCAACTCTAAGGGTGTAACAGAGTGTTTCATTCAAAGTCACCAGAGGCTGTAGTAGATGCCTTATTATTAATTAAGTAACTTATAACTGTCTTTTCTTTTCTTACTAAGATAATTCTCACTCCCTTGCATTTTACAGACTATGATTATTTGCATTTTATATTTCAGTTTGGTTTCGGTTTTACGTCACGAACTCCCTTTTCAACTAAGGACTAGGACGGTTGCCTTCTTGCGAAGGTCTTGTTTTGGCAGATGTAATCGCTACCCTGAGTGTATGCCCTTACTAACCTCAGTTCGTGATGTGGTGCGAACCCTCGACCTGTCGCCTCAGAGTCGCGGACGCTACCATTTTGCCACAGAGAATGCAGTTTATAGCTAATTTTGAATATATCTTGTTAATGTTTTTGTACGTGTAGAAAGTATGATTCCTATATGAAACTCTCCCTCCTATTTCTCTTCTCTGCTTTTCTCTCATGTAGTGATGATGTAGCAATAATGACTTATCTTGTAAATATGTCTTTTACACAATTTTCTTATGATAAAATAGCTCTTGCTGATAAATTATTTTATATTATAAAAATTGCTTTTGCTGATAATTTTGTTATAAATTTAACCCTGCTGATATGTCATTAACCTGTCTAGATATATTTCAGAAGATTCTTTATTATTTGAATAGTTAAAATTCCGTCTCCTGCAACGCAAAGAACTTTCTGGAGATTGTTCGCCAGTAACCTATTTTGCACATAATGATTCTCGTTTTTTTTTATTTGTTTCCACTTGTTGCACCTAAAATACTGTTTCTCACTTGCATCTCTGCCATATTTGCCTGCCAGGGACCACCACTACAGTAGCCTTCGAATTTTACATGAACTAATTACTGCTCCAAATATATAGACTACAGGGGGCCGAATGATAACATCACCAAGAGGGAAGCTGAATTGTCCTCAATTGGTGGCCAAACATTCCAGAGGTAAGATCCCGCCTCAGCAGTCAAGCTTACATCAAACCTTATTTATGTGGCGTCTTCACAGGGTTCCATCTGGCACAAACAAGGAGAGAGAAAGTGTATGGTAAAGCTCATTGGTCAAGCAAAATTTGGAAATCGAGAAACTGGTTAAATTCGCTACTGGTCGAATCCTACGAAAATTTTCTCTGATTCCATTCCCATACAAAACGAGCTCTTATACTTTACCTAACTGCAATCTCATTTGCCAAATTTAATTCCTTGACCTGGAAACTACCACCCATATACATTGATAAAAAACTTCTTTCATTGAGTGTGCTAAAGTAAAGTCTCGTCCTCAGAAGATTGCTCAATACCACGTAAAAATCTATCCCTTTTTCCAAACGAATTCTATTTTCATATCACCTCTCTCTATCATCATAAATAAAGTGTTTTACGTCCAAACTCGTAAATAAAGTGATTTACTATATATTTTGCAAGTAATTAATATTTTAACTAAAGTATTTTATGCTATAAACTGCAAATAATTAATAAGTAATTTTACCTTGTTGCCATTGCAAATGTTTCTTGTTAACTACAATTTAATGAATACATACTGTTTTTATTTTGCTGGTTCTTCATATATTGGGAATAAAGTGTTTTGAGTTATAGGTTGCAAATATTTCAAAAGGTGGTTTTGCCCTTTTTGCACTGCATATATTTCTTACTAACCAACTTTGAATGAATACATATTTATCTTGCAAATTCTCCCTTTCTCGTAAATAAAGTGTTTTACCATATAAATTGCAAATAATCATTAAGTAATTTTGCCCTATATGGCACTGCAAACTTTTTTGGTTCTCCACAATTTAAGGAATACATATTGTAATTGTCTCGCTTATTCTTCATTTATTGTGAATAAATTGTTTTATGCTAATGCTGGCAAATAATTAATGGTTTTGTATGCTCTTACGGTAGTGTAAATATTTTTGGTTAGCTGTGACTAACCAATATATTTTAATCCAGAACAATGATATTGGAAACTCGTTATTTGTGTGCTCATACCTTCAGGTTTCCTATTATTAACGGTGTGTTGTTTCTGTTTCTGCAATTGCAGTGTCCTCTATTCTATCTTACCTGTGTGACAGAGATGATCGTCAAGTTGAGGCAAAAGTCTTGGCATTTGTCTGTGGTACCATTAATCAAAATCGTGCTCACCACCTCCAAGATTCGAGGCAGCATTCCATAAATTTAAATTTTATATTTGTTCCAGCTTTCCAAAAATTAATTCATTTTTTTTAATGTGTCATTGCATTTCCAAAATTAAAAGAAAGTTGAATTCTGAGTGTCATTTAACCAAATAATGATAGTATGGGTAATTTAAAAAATTAATAAATGTCCTCTCTGTGTGTGAGCTCTTAACCAAGTTAAGTACTTTTGAGTCCCCTTAGTAAAACAGAAACTTAACAACACCCTCCCTACAAAGGGAATGAATGGTTGTTTTCAAAGAAGAAGATCTAGTAATGAAAACCTCTGGGTACTTGCTATATGCATCAACTTCAACAATAAACAACTTCCCATCCACTGGACCACATTAGTCTAGATGAATGCGGCACCAAGAGCCTTCAGGACGTTGCCATGACGACATTGCTGCTGAATGATTGTTGAATTGCATTGACTGACATTTTTCACACCAATGAACAAAATCTTCAATTGAGTTATCGATTGATGGCCACCAAACAGAGCTTCTGGTAGTTGATTTCATAGCAGACATACTGAGATGACCTTCATGCAAGATTCTTTAGACATGATGTTGCCCAGAAGTAAGAATTACTAATCTACTTCCACGGAACAGACAGCCATCATCAACAGAGAGTTCTAAATAGAATTTGTGGAATGGTTTAGCAGCTAAAGGTATAACCGATGGCCAGCCATGTCTAGTGAAGCAAACTACTGAAGAGTAAATGGGATCTGATTCAGTCCATGATCTAAAATCTTTCAACCGCACATTCTTTTAATCAGTCTCAGACAGCATATGTACGACTTCCCCAACTGCTGGAACATACCCAACCTTTGAATGCAAATTAAGACGACTTAAAGCATAGGAAGGACAGTTGTTCTCTCCAGAAACATGGACAAGTTTGAATTTGTGTGCATCTAAAGTTATCCTCCAATGTGTCAATGTTGGTGAAACTGCTTCTGGAAATGGTTTATCATGTCCTAGTAAGGCAAGAAGAGGACGCTGATCAGTACGGAAAACGTATGGTCTCCATTATAGATAATATTGGAATTTTTTTACAACAAAATACATGGCCCAACCCTCCCTATCTAGTTGAGCACAGTTACGTTCAGCATCTGACACTGTACGAGAAGCAAACATTACAGGGTTTTCCCCTGCAAGTGTCACAATTGATAATATTGGTTCAAGACCATATGGTGAAGCATCAGCCGACACAATGACTTATGCCTTACTATCAAAATTTGCCAAACAAGCGGCTGAACATACCAAGGACTTTGTGTGTCTGAAGGTTTCACTTTGCTGATGCTTCCATAACCATTTGCAGTTCAGCCACAGCAACTCATACAATGGTGCTGCTACCTTGGCTAAGTTTGGGAGAAAAAGACCATAATAATTTAAGGGACCAAGATACGCTTGCAACTCTGTCAAGTTTTTAGGCTCCGGTGAATTACGAATAGCTGATACTTTATCTTCAACTGGATGGACACCATCATCATCTATCCTGAATCCCAAATATGTTACCGTTGACTTATTCCAGGTGACATTTACTAGCATTAAGTTTAAACCTTCCAGATGTGAGATGCTCAAGTATAAAATGCAATCTCTTGTCTTGCTGCTCTCTGTCTGCTCAGTGATACACAAGTCATCCAGTAATAAAACAACTCCAGGAACATCACTTATTAAGTGTTCTATCATGCAATGGAATATTGCAGGAGCAGATGAAATGCCATATACCAACCTGGCCACAGCCATCACTCCACAATGTGTATTGATCACTGTATAACTTTGACTTCATTCAGGCATACCTGTAAATAAGCATCCTTGAGATCCAGTTTTGTAAAAATCTTACCACCAGCTAACTTTGCCAAAAGATCATCCAGTTTTGGTAATGGGTACTGTTCAAGATTACATGCCTAAATCACTGTTAAATCATAAATTCCACACAGACAAACCGAACCATTTGGCTTCAATACAGCCATCACAGGTGCAGCCCAGTCTGATGTTTTCACAGGACGAAGTATACCAGCGTCAATTTGGTGCTGGAGCTCAGCATCTGCTAATGATCTGAACGCCAAAAGAACAGATCGAGGTTTGTAATAACAAGGCTTGATATTTGTATCAATTTTCAAATGGGCAATAGTCTTAATGAGTGTAAAAGAGCTAAGGAGTGGAGAGACAAATGCTGGAAAAGGTATAGGAGAAGAAAAAACATAAATGCCTGGCAAACCTTCAAAAGAGCAAGAAATGATTACCTAAGTAAAAGAAGAGAGGCAGAGAGAGACTATGAGAGGGACATCACCAAGAAGGTTAAGAAAATCCCAAGCTTTTCCACAGCTTTATCAGAGGAAAACTGAAGGTAAATGAACAGGTTTTAAGGCTTAAGAGAGCGGATGGAAGCATCACTGAGAAGGATGAAGAGATCTGCAAAGAATTGAACAAGGAGTTTCAGTCAGTATTTACAGTAGAAAATAACCCACCCCCTCAGATTGCAGAGATAGAAGATCAAGGGCCGGTATTAGAGAACATCAACCTTACAGCCACAGAGGTATGCAAAGCGCTGATGGATTTAGATGTTCATAAAGCTACAGGTCCAGATGATATATCCCCTCATGTGCTTAGAAAATACACAAACTCAATATCAGTGGCACTAAGTGTCATATTTGAAAAGTCACTGGAGTCAGGGGAAATTCCAAGATGCTGGAAACAGGCAAACTTGATACCTATCTTCAAAGAGGGAAGAAGGGATACGGCTCTAAACTATAGATCAGTTTCCTTGACCAGCATACTTTGCAAAGTTATAGAGAAACTACTAAGGAAACATATCTCTCTTCACTTGGAATCCTTCAACTTTTTGTCAGTGAGGCAACATGGCTTCAGAGAAGGTAGATCAACAGTAACAAACTTATTAGAATTTTATGATGAGGTAGGCCGAATCTTACAGGAAAGAGAGGGCTGTGCAGATTGCATATTCCTAGACTTCCAGAAAGCATTTGACACTGTTCCACATGGGAGACTTATTACGAAGCTGGAAGCAATGGCTAGAATAGGTGGAAATGTCTTGGAATGGATAATAACTTACTTAGAAAGAAGGAAACAGAGGCTTAGAGTAAGACACTCAGAGTCTGAACGGAGAGGAGTTAGTAGTGGAGTTCCACAGGGTTCAACTTTAGGGCCACTTTTGTTCCTTGTATATGTAAATGACCTACCAGAGTCTGTAAACTCATTCATGAATATGTTTGCAGATGATGCAAAGATTGTGAAGAAAGTAGGAAACGAGAGGAATGGTAGAGAACTTCGGGGAGATAAAAATAGTCTGCATGAGTGGTCAGAAAAGTGGCTAATGAAATTCAGTATTTCAAAATGTAAGGAAATGAGAATGGGTACAAATGCAAGAAGGCCCAAGCTTGACTACTCGTTGGCAGGAGTACAACTTCAAGAGAGAAAATGAGAGAGATCTAGGAGTAAACATACTGGCAGATTTGTCTCCAGAAATACATATAAATGGCATAGTAAGGGCAGCATATGCCTTCTTATCAAATGTAAGGGTAGCATTCAGGCACATGGACAAGGAAATGTTCAGAAATATTTATGTAACCTATGTGAGGCCAAAACTTGAATATGCAGCCCCCTTTTGGAATCCGCACCTGAAAAAGCACATAGCTAAGCTTGAAAAAGTTTGCAAAATTGGTGCCAGAAATACGCAATCTCGGTTATAATGAGAGGCTGAGGGAATTAGACTTACCATCACTCGAAGCTAGAAGATTGAGGGGGGATATGGTGACAGTCTTTAAATTCCTTCATGGTTATGATAGAGTGGATAGGGATCGATATTTTGATATTGCTGGCTCTAGAACTAGAGGTCATAGCTTGAAGCTTCATAAGAAAACTTCTTTGCAGGATGTAAGGAAATACTTTTTCAGTGTAAGAGTAGTTGATAATTGGAATTCGCTAAGCAAGGAGGTAGTTCATGCTATCTCAATCCATAGTTTTAAGGACAGGTATGATAAGTATCACTAAGTATAAAATGGAACCGATCAGGAGACCGGAAGATACGAGCTTTGGGCTCTTTCCCATAAATACAATTAGGTAATCACAATTAGGTAACCTCTAGTAATAATGGCAGCTGATAACCCTCACCTTTACAAACAACCTCCATCAAATATATACCAACCACTGGGATGCACTCTCCTGTATATGGTGTCAACTTTTCATCAGCAGGTTGAGGCTTCAAACCAGGCCACAATTGCTTAAACTGTCGTAGTGACATAACAGAAATGGAGGCTCCCATATCTACCTGTTGGGGGAATGGAGAGTGTTGTTAAGATTCTGTTTTACTAAGGGGACCCAAAGTACTGAGCTCGGTTAAGAGCTCACAAACAGACAGGGCAGATATTTGCACTTGAACACCCCACCCGTATACCACTACTCGGTTAAATGAAACTCAGAATTCAACTTTCTTTTAATTTTGGAAATGCAATGACATTAAAAGAATTCTATTAAATTTTTTAAATTAAATTTTATGAAATGCTGCCTCGAATCCCGGAGGTGGTGAGCACGATTTCGTTTCCCGACACCACAGATGTATGCCAAGACTTTGGCCTCAACTCGACGATTACCTCTGTCACACAGGCAGAGTAGAATAGAGGACACTGCAATTGCAGAAACAGAAATGACACACTGTTAATAATGGGAGCCTGAAATCATGAGCACACATATAATGAGTTTACAATATTATTCTACAGAATGAAAATATATTGGTTAGTCATGGCTAACAAGAAATATTTATGCTACCATAATAGCATACAAAACCATTAATTCTTTGTTGGTATTAAAGGAAAACAATTTATTCACAATAAATGAAGAATAAGCAAGACAAATACAGTACTGTATGTATTCCTTAAATTGTGGGCAACCACAAAGGTTGCAATGCTTATTACTGATTTGCAATTAATATGGTAAAACACTCTATTTATGATAAAGGAAGAATCTACGAGATAAATACAGTATTCATTCACTTTTCGTTATCAAGAACTGTTTGCAATGAAAAAAGGGGGTGGCAGTATGCATTCATTAAATTGTGGTTAACAGGAAATATTTGCAAAGCCAACAGGGTAAAATTACCTTTTAATTATTTGCAGTTTATAGCATAAAACACTTTAGTTAAATGATTAATTATTTGCAATTTATATAGCAAATAGCTTTATTGACGAGTTTTTGACATAAAACACTTTATTTACGATGATAGAAAGGGGTGAAATGAAATTAGAATTTGTTAGGAGAAGGGATAGATTTTTACGGGCTCATAACCAGTCTTCAGAGGATGAGATTTTCACTTATCACCTTCAATGAAGGAAACTTCTTAGCAATGTATATCAGCTGTAATTTCCAGGTTAAGGAATTAACTTTGGCAAGTGAGATTCCAGTTAGGTAATCTACAAAATTTCGTTTGTATGGGAATGGAATCTGAGAAAAAAAATTCGTAGGAAAACGTATGGTCTACATTATAGATAATATTGAAATTTTTTTACAACAAAATACATGGCCCAACCCTCCCTATCTAGTTGAGCACAGTTACGTTCAGCATCTGACAATGTACGAGAAGCAAACATTACAGGGTTTTCCCCTGCAAGTGTCACAATTGATAATATTGGTTCAAGACCATATGGTGAAGCATCAGCCGACACAATGACTTATGCCTTACTATCAAAATTTGCCAAACAAGCGGATGAACATACCAAGGACTTTGTGTGTCTGAAGGTTTCACTTTGCTGATGCTTCCATAACCATTTGCAGTACTGCCACAGCAACTCATACAATGGTGCTGCTACCTTGGCTAAGTTTGGGAGAAAAAGACCATAATAATTTAAGGGACCAAGATACGCTTGCAACTCTGTCAAGTTTTTAGGCTCCGGTGAATTACGAATAGCTGATACTTTATCTTCAACTGGATGGACACCATCATCATCTATCCTGAATCCCAAATATGTTACCGTTGACTTATTCCAGTGACATTTACTAGCATTAAGTTTAAACCTTCCAGATGTGAGATGCTCAAGTATAAAATGCAATCTCTTGTCTTGCTGCTCTCTGTCTGCTCAGTGATACACAACTCCAGGAACATCACTTATTAAGTGTTCTATCATGCAATGGAATATTGCAGGAGCAGATGAAATGCCATATACCAACCTGGCCACAGCCATCACTCCACAATGTGTATTGATCACTGTATAACTTTGACTTCATTCAGGCATACCTGTAAATAAGCATCCTTGAGATCCAGTTTTGTAAAAATCTTACCACCAGCTAACTTTGCCAAAAGATCATCCAGTTTTGGTAATGGGTACTGTTCAAGATTACATGCCTAAATCACTGTTAAATCATAAATTCCACACAGACAAACCGAACCATTTGGCTTCAATACAGCCATCACAGGTGCAGCCCAGTCTGATGTTTTCACAGGACGAAGTATACCAGCGTCAATTTGGTGCTGGAGCTCAGCATCTACTAATGATCTGAACGCCAAAAGAACAGATCGAGGTTTGTAATAACAAGGCTTGATATTTGTATCAATTTTCAAATGGGCAATAGTCTTAATGAGTGTAAAAGAGCTAAGGAGTGGAGAGACAAATGCTGGAAAAGGTATAGGAGGAGAAAAAACATAAATGCCTGGCAAACCTTCAAAAGAGCAAGAAATGATTACCTAAGTAAAAGAAGAGAGGCAGAGAGAGACTATGAGAGGGACATCACCAAGAAGGTTAAGAAAATCCCAAGCTTTTCCACAGCTTTATCAGAGGAAAACTGAAGGTAAATGAACAGGTTTTAAGGCTTAAGAGAGCGGATGGAAGCATCACTGAGAAGGATGAAGAGATCTGCAAAGAATTGAACAAGGAGTTTCAGTCAGTATTTACAGTAGAAAATACCCCACCCCCTCAGATTGCAGAGATAGAAGATCAAGGGCCGGTATTAGAGAACATCAACCTTACAGCCACAGAGGTATGCAAAGCGCTGATGGATTTAGATGTTCATAAAGCTACAGGTCCAGATGATATATCCCCTCATGTGCTTAGAAAATACACAAACTCAATATCAGTGGCACTAAGTGTCATATTTAAAAAGTCACTGGAGTCAGGGGAGATTCCAAGATGCTGGAAACAGGCAAACTTGATACCTATCTTCAAAGAGGGAAGAAGGGATACGGCTCTAAACTATAGATCAGTTTCCTTGACCAGCATACTTTGCAAAGTTATAGAGAAACTACTAAGGAAACATATCTCTCTTCACTTGGAATCTTTCAACTTTTTGTCAGTGAGGCAACATGGCTTCAGAGAAGGTAGATCAACAGTAACAAACTTATTAGAATTTTATGATGAGGTAGGCCGAATCTTACAGGAAAGAGAGGGCTGTGCAGATGGCATATTCCTAGACTTCCAGAAAGCATTTGACACTGTTCCACATGGGAGACTTATTACGAAGCTGGAAGCAATGGCTAGAATAGGTGGAAATGTCTTGGAATGGATAATAACTTACTTAGAAAGAAGGAAACAGAGGCTTAGAGTAAGACACTCAGAGTCTGAACGGAGAGGAGTTAGTAGTGGAGTTCCACAGGGTTCAGTTTTAGGGTCACTTTTGTTCCTTGTATATGTAAATGACCTACCAGAGTCTGTAAACTCATTCATGAATATGTTTGCAGATGATGCAAAGATTGTGAAGAAAGTAGGAAACGAGAGGAATGGTAGAGAACTTCGGGGAGATAAAAATAGTCTGCATGAGTGGTCAGAAAAGTGGCTAATGAAATTCAGTATTTCAAAATGTAAGGTAATGAGAATGGGTACAAATGCAAGAAGGCCCAAGCTTGACTACTCGTTGGCAGGAGTACAACTTCAAGAGAGAAAATGAGAGAGATCTAGGAGTAAACATACTGGCAGATTTGTCTCCAGAAATACATATAAATGGCATAGTAAGGGCAGCATATGCCTTCTTATCAAATATAAGGGTAGCATTCAGGCACATGGACAAGGAAATGTTCAGAAATATTTATGTAACCTATGTGAGGCCAAAACTTGAATATGCAGCCCCCTTTTGGAATCCGCACCTGAAAAAGCACATAGCTAAGCTTGAAAAAGTTTGCAATATTGGTGCCAGAAATATGCAATCTCGGTTATGATGAGAGGCTGAGGGAATTAGACTTACCATCACTCGAAGCTAGAAGATTGAGGGGGGATATGGTGACAGTCTTTAAATTCCTTCATGGTTATGATAGAGTGGATAGGGATCGATATTTTGATATGGCTGGCTCTAGAACTAGAGGTTATAGTTTGAAGCTTCATAAGAAAACTTCTTTGCAGGATGTAAGGAAATACTTTTTCAGTGTAAGAGTAGTTGATAATTGGAATTCACTAAGCAAGGAGGTAGTTCATGCTATCTCAATCCATAGTTTTAAGGACAGGTATGATAAGTATCACTAAGTATAAAATGGAACCGATCAGGAGACCGGAAGATACGAGCTTTGGGCTCTTTCCCATAAACACAATTAGGTAATCACAATTAGGTAACCTCTAGTAATAATGGCAGCTGATAACCCTCACCTTTACAAACAACCTCCATCAAATATTTACCAACCACTGGGATGCACTCTCCTGTATATGGTGTCAACTTTTCATCAGCAGGTTGAGGCTTCAAACCAGGCCACAATTGCTTAAACTGTCGTAGTGACATAACAGAAATGGAGGCTCCCATATCTACCTGTTGGGGGAATGGAGAGTGTTGTTAAGATTCTGTTTTACTAAGGGGACCCAAAGTACTGAGCTCGGTTAAGAGCTCACAAACAGACAGGGCAGATATTTGCACTTGAACACCCCACCCGTATACCACTACTCGGTTAAATGAAACTCAGAATTCAACTTTCTTTTAATTTTGGAAATGCAATGACATTAAAAGAATTATATTAAATTTTTTTAAATTAAATTTTATGAAATGCTGCCTCGAATCCCGGAGGTGGTGAGCACGATTTCGTTTCCCGACACCACAGATGTATGCCAAGACTTTGGCCTCAACTCGACGATTACCTCTGTCACACAGGCAGAGTAGAATAGAGGACACTGCAATTGCAGAAACAGAAATGACACACTGTTAATAATGGGAGCCTGAAATCATGAGCACACATATAATGAGTTTACAATATTATTCTACAGAATGAAAATATATTGGTTAGTCATGGCTAACAAGAAATATTTATGCTACCATAATAGCATACAAAACCATTAATTCTTTGTTGGTATTAAAGGAAAACAATTTATTCACAATAAATGAAGAATAAGCAAGACAAATACAGTACTGTATGTATTCCTTAAATTGTGGGCAACCACAAAGGTTGCAATGCTTATTACTGATTTGCAATTAATATGGTAAAACACTCTATTTATGATAAAGGAAGAATCTACGAGATAAATACAGTATTCATTCACTTTTCGTTATCAAGAACTGTTTACAATGAAAAAAGGGGGTGGCAGTATGCATTCATTAAATTGTGGTTAACAGGAAATATTTGCATAGCCAACAGGGTAAAATTACCTTTTAATTATTTGCAGTTTATAGCATAAAACACTTTAGTTAAATGATTAATTATTTGCAATTTATATAGCAAATAGCTTTATTGACGAGTTTTTGACATAAAACACTTTATTTACGATCATAGAAAGGGGTGAAATGAAATTAGAATTTGTTAGGAGAAGGGATAGATTTTTACGGGCTCATAACCAGTCTTCAGAGGATGAGATTTTCACTTATCACCTTCAATTAAATAAACTTCTTAGCAATGTATATCAGCTGTAATTTCCAGGTTAAGGAATTAACTTTGGCAAGTGAGATTCCAGTTAGGTAATCTACAAAATTTCGTTTGTATGGGAATGGAATCTGAGAAAAAAAATTTGTAGGAAAACGTATGGTCTACATTATAGATAATATTGAAATTTTTTTACAACAAAATACATGGCCCAACCCTCCCTATCTAGTTGAGCACAGTTACGTTCAGCATCTGACAATGTACGAGAAGCAAACATTACAGGGTTTTCCCCTGCAAGTGTCACAATTGATAATATTGGTTCAAGACCATATGGTGAAGCATCAGCCGACACAATGACTTATGCCTTACTATCAAAATTTGCCAAACAAGCGGATGAACATACCAAGGACTTTGTGTGTCTGAAGGTTTCACTTTGCTGATGCTTCCATAACCATTTGCAGTACTGCCACAGCAACTCATACAATGGTGCTGCTACCTTGGCTAAGTTTGGGAGAAAAAGACCATAATAATTTAAGGGACCAAGATACGCTTGCAACTCTGTCAAGTTTTTAGGCTCCGGTGAATTACGAATAGCTGATACTTTATCTTCAACTGGATGGACACCATCATCATCTATCCTGAATCCCAAATATGTTACCGTTGACTTATTCCAGTGACATTTACTAGCATTAAGTTTAAACCTTCCAGATGTGAGATGCTCAAGTATAAAATGCAATCTCTTGTCTTGCTGCTCTCTGTCTGCTCAGTGATACACAACTCCAGGAACATCACTTATTAAGTGTTCTATCATGCAATGGAATATTGCAGGAGCAGATGAAATGCCATATACCAACCTGGCCACAGCCATCACTCCACAATGTGTATTGATCACTGTATAACTTTGACTTCATTCAGGCATACCTGTAAATAAGCATCCTTGAGATCCAGTTTTGTAAAAATCTTACCACCAGCTAACTTTGCCAAAAGATCATCCAGTTTTGGTAATGGGTACTGTTCAAGATTACATGCCTAAATCACTGTTAAATCATAAATTCCACACAGACAAACCGAACCATTTGGCTTCAATACAGCCATCACAGGTGCAGCCCAGTCTGATGTTTTCACAGGACGAAGTATACCAGCGTCAATTTGGTGCTGGGGCTCAGCATCTGCTAATGATCTGAACGCCAAAAGAACAGATCGAGGTTTGTAATAACAAGGCTTGATATTTGTATCAATTTTCAAATGGGCAATAGTCTTAATGAGTGTAAAAGAGCTAAGGAGTGGAGAGACAAATGCTGGAAAAGGCATAGGAGGAGAAAAAACATAAATGCCTGGCAAACCTTCAAAAGAGCAAGAAATGATTACCTAAGTAAAAGAAGAGAGGCAGAGAGAGACTATGAGAGGGACATCACCAAGAAGGTTAAGAAAATCCCAAGCTTTTCCACAGCTTTATCAGAGGAAAACTGAAGGTAAATGAACAGGTTTTAAGGCTTAAGAGAGCGGATGGAAGCATCACTGAGAAGGATGAAGAGATCTGCAAAGAATTGAACAAGGAGTTTCAGTCAGTATTTACAGTAGAAAATACCCCACCCCCTCAGATTGCAGAGATAGAAGATCAAGGGCCGGTATTAGAGAACATCAACCTTACAGCCACAGAGGTATGCAAAGCGCTGATGGATTTAGATGTTCATAAAGCTACAGGTCCAGATGATATATCCCCTCATGTGCTTAGAAAATACACAAACTCAATATCAGTGGCACTAAGTGTCATATTTAAAAAGTCACTGGAGTCAGGGGAGATTCCAAGATGCTGGAAACAGGCAAACTTGATACCTATCTTCAAAGAGGGAAGAAGGGATACGGCTCTAAACTATAGATCAGTTTCCTTGACCAGCATACTTTGCAAAGTTATAGAGAAACTACTAAGGAAACATATCTCTCTTCACTTGGAATCTTTCAACTTTTTGTCAGTGAGGCAACATGGCTTCAGAGAAGGTAGATCAACAGTAACAAACTTATTAGAATTTTATGATGAGGTAGGCCGAATCTTACAGGAAAGAGAGGGCTGTGCAGATTGCATATTCCTATTGGTGACTATTCTCAGAATGGCTGCTTTCACCTGGTCAATGAATAGTCTACTCTCAGTTTTTTGCAGGCCACCGTACACAAAAATATTTACTCCACCAACTTCAAATAAAGTTGGGCTGAAACTTACTGGCTTATAATTAAATATAAGACAAACTGTACGGTACTAAAGGGGAAGGGCATGAGTTACGTTTGCTTAATAGTTAGTGGAGAACTCCCACTGGTTAATAACACAAATACACTAAATAATATTAACTGAACACTGCATAAATCCAGGCTTAAATGAAAGACTCATCGATAAAATATAAAAATATATTGAAAAAAAGGTTAATATTATAATGGAGCAATATTTCAGCCCAAAAGAAAAGGTTAAATTTTACAAAAATAACAAAGAGTTATAGCTCCAGGCACGACTGCTGGACACATCAAAATAAACAACACTTAACATCAAATTATAATTATTGAAAATCCAAAAACTTTATGCAATATTAAAATAGAGTCACTGCTTGACAAATTCGACAGCACTAGTCCAAGGGGCGAAATGGGAGGCTCATAAATTTACACGAATTTTACGAGTCTCTAACAATAGGTCATCACCTGATGCTGTCCTCAGAGAGAGTCCTCATCCGTTCTGTAAACAAATCAGACGAGCATCACATTCTAAAATAAAAGTATATAATTTTATCATATTATACATAATTAAGGATTTCCTAAGATTTAGATTAGCTTTACAAACAAATTCCAATTATTCATGAGAAAATGATGAAATTAATGACAAAATAAATAATATTTATAATATAGTCTCTCAAATGAATATATTCATGTAGGTAGATGCACAATATTACTTATGGTATTACAATAAAACACACACAAGGTATAACTAATGAAACTGTGTGTGATAGACAGATCACCACCCTCTCCCCCCAAAAAGGGTAGGAAGCTAAATAAATCACATGTACAAACATAATAAAGTGTAGAACAAAAAACAGAAAATTCAAATGCATCATTTACAACCTATCCTACTCCAACTGAGTTGAAGGGTCTAACAAATCTGACTATTTCCTCTGGTAAAAGAGGGGGAACTGGTTGAGAGATCGTTTTGCCAACTGCCTTTTTGCACAAAATACATGTTTTTAATATTTTATTCACAATAACTCTACCTTTAGAGATCCAAAACTGCTTCCTAAGTCCTGACAACATTTGTCCTAATCCATAAGCTACTTTAGGTGAATCACAAAATATGTGTAAATCTGATACACCAGGGACAATTACAAATCTAGGATATTGAATGATTGACATCTGATTCAAATCTCTGCAAATAACTGAAAATTCTTGTACTAAAGGTTCTGACAAAGGTTCATCCCAAGAACACTTACTTCTCCATAATTTTGAAATGAATAACTTTCCCTTGATCAAGATTGGTGATAACAATCCTAAAGGATCAAATACACTAACAATTACAGATACAACTGATCTCTTGGTGATTTGATGATGCACACACTCCTCCTTGCACACTTTCTTACTGGAGTACAATTTGATTTCATCGTTTACAACATTCCAAGAAATTCCTAAAACATTTACATTATTCAGATCCAATTGGTCATGATTAACCCCTACTTCATCATTAAATTTTATATCATTGCTCACCCAACCTTGTAATGGCATAGAGGCTTCTGCTAAAATAGAATTTACAATTGGATACTCTGTTTTTAACTGTTCAGAGTCTGAATAGGTACAAACAATGTTATCTACATAGAAATGAGAGATCAGAGACTTAGCTACTGGATGAGAATGTGTCTCCAAGTGATATGTGAGTGTGTTCTGAAGCAAAAAGGGAGATGATGTTGTACCAAAGAGTACTACTTTAATTCTATAGGTAACTATCTTCTGAAGTGTTTCATCCTCGAACCACAAGAATCTACAGAAATCTCTGCAGTTTGGCAAAATACCTATAAGTAGGAAGGCTTTGGAAATGTCTGATACAGCAGCTACAGGGTTAGTACGAAATTCAATGAGTGAATCAACAAGTTTATGGGTTAGGCTTGGGCCTGTTAGTAAACAATCATGCAGACTCTTTGATTTTGAATCAGCTCTACTAGAAGCATTAAACACTACTCTAATAGGAGTGGTAGGAGAATTCTTGTAGACTGGATGATGAGGCAAGTAATGAGTCAGTCCGTCTGTAACTGAAGGGTTATCAATTTTCTCAATGAATCCCAATTCAATGTACTCATTAAAAATCTCTGAGTATTGTCCATAAAGTTCTGGACGAGTTGCAAAGGATTTAGCTAGTGACATGAGGTGACCATAAGCTCTTCTATAGTTGGTTGCTGGTCTCTCAGTGCCCTTAAAGGGTAATGCCACGAAATACTGATTGTCTTCCTTCTGGCAAGTGGACTCACAATGACTCACTGATTGTACTTCCTCAGGTGTTAAAGTTTCATTCTTAATACCAATAATATCTAAATTCTAATGGTTCTGAACTTCGGACTCAAGGGTTTGTACTCCTACACGAGCACAAAGCATATGTTGCCCATTAACTGTGTTAACTGTCTGAGAACTAATTGCCCACTTTGGCATAGGTCCAAAGATAATCGAACCTGCTGGACTAGACAAAAGTGTAATTCCAGAATAGAAAGTATGGTTGGTCACAAATCTAGAATAGTAATCTGCACCAATTATCATACTTATGTCACTAATCACATCAGAGTCAACGTTAGGATCTGCCAGTTTGATCCCCTTTTTTGTGAGTGTTTCTGCAACACTAGCAATGCCAGGTACATAGAATATAGTGTTAACCTTATCATAGACGACAGCATAAATTGGAATACGTTGTGTACCAATGCGTACTACAACACGAACGACGTCGCACAAAATGTTTTTGGCTTGATTACCAAATGAAGTCAGTTTAAGTGAGATACAAAACACTGGATTGAGTTTAAGGCACTTTACTACTGCAGAATGAATGAAAGACCGTTGAGCACCGGTATCTAAAAACATCCTGACTGTTTCACGTATCCCAGCACCAGAAATCTTAACAATTGCTGTAGGAAGTGTTACTGAAGGAAGTGGAACCTTATTAGTCTGGACAACTGTTTGAACAGAATTAGCGACACTGTCATCTCTTCCTGATAGGATTCTAAACTTATCATCCACTACTACTTGATTAGTGGGAATGTTACTGTTAAGGTTAGTTCCATTATTAATAACTGTTGGGGCATTAGACACAACTGACACTTGATTAACTGCAGTACTACGGTTGGTTAGTTTCATGCAGAGAAAGGTATGATGTTTGCCATTACAATTTCTACACTCGGCCGTCTCTCTACACTGTGAGGCTCTATGGCCTTTCTGCATACACACAAAACATAGTTCTAACTCTCTAACTCTGTTCTTCCTGGCTTCATGAGTTGCGTAATTAGAACAAAACTTAGTATTATGAATATCCTTACAAAAGAGACAAGGTTTGTTCCAAGTACTCGAATTGCTAGATGACGAGTTAGATTTATTTTGAGTCTGGGACACAACTACTTGTTTAGGTACTGTACTAAACCAATAATTAGAATTTGTACTAGAATTCTGACTAGTTACTACTTTAGTTTTGGAATGTGCATCAAAATGTGAAACTTGCTTATTCCTAGACTGATCAGAGAGAATACGAGAACATTCCATGACCTTGATAAGGTGTCCAATACCATCCTTCAATTGTGTAATAGTCAAAGTATAAGTACTGTACCTATTAAAAAGATACTCTAAAGTTTTAGGACTAAGTTTCTTAGCAATTATGTCTTTTATTAGGTAGTCATCACAAGGTACTTGGGTTACACCCTCTATTTGCATCAACAAACGTTGAAATGTTAAATGAAATTCAGTCAACTCAGTTAAATTATGTTCAGGGGGTTTCATGTCCATCAAATCTAAATGTAATTGTTGCAACAAAAGGTTATTGTCGGCAAAGCTTTTTCTTAACAAACTTAATGCTATACTGTAATTACCACTAGTTATGGGAAGACCTTCAATGGTTCTATAAGCTTTACCTCTCAAATAAGATCTGAGCATGCAAAATTTCAATACTGGGTCAATGTCTTGACGACTATCAATTAAACTACTAAAAGAATCCCAAAAACAATTCCACTGACTCAACTGACCATCAAATTCAGGAATCTTAATCTCAGGCAACTTAGGGTGTGGAAGGGGTCTAGCAGGTACTACTGTCTGACTAGGAGCTTGACTAGTTGTAGCTTGTGCTTGACTACCAAAGGACAAATGATCATCTATAGTTGACTTAATTTGTATGAGCACTTTATAGGCATTACGTTTCAGAGTTTTGTGCTCTCTAGAAACTTGGCTAAGCTGGGTACTATCAATAGCATCTTGACTAGCTGTCCAATGTACATAAATGGACTCGTACAACTTTGTAAGTTCTGCTTCTGAAAACTGTAACGACCGTAAGGATGGTGGAGGAGACGCTTTAAGGTCATGTTCTATAGAACTGAGCATATCTGTCAGATCATCGGTTACAACCTTGTAAAGTTCAAACGCTTTACTTTCAGCGATTGATGGTAAAGACATCTTGCTGGATTAATCTTTACCTTATACAAATCACAATAATTTTGGCTAGATGGCCAAACTAAACTAATACCAAAATTCACTAGGATTATAGTATTTACATCCTAGGTACACTTGATTACACACGCATGTATTCATATAGCTAATCTAAACCTTCCCTTGGACTAAAGAATTCGACATCAGCAGTGATATCACAAAAAATATGCCATGGATTTATGCGCAGTGTTTTAATATCAAAGTTCAAAAACAATACCAAAGGTAGCCTATTCCAAATTCCATTCAGTAAGTGTAGTAAAGTATGCTAGCTAGGCTAGGCACCATCCGGTTCGGAGGACCAGAAAAAAAACTAGAATATGTGGTGGCTATTCCCAGAATGCCTGCTTTCACCTGGTCAATGAATAGTCTACTCTCAGTTTTTTGCAGGCTACCGTACACAAAAATATTTACTCCACCAACTTAAAATAAAGTTGGGCTGAAACTTACTGGCTTATAATTAAATATAAGACAAACTGTACGGTACTAAAGGGGAAGGGCATGAGTTACATTTGCTTAATAGTTAGTGGAGAACTCCCACTGGTTAATAACACAAATACACTAAATAATATTAACTGAACACTGCATAAATCCAGGCTTAAATGAAAGACTCATCGATAAAATATAAAAATATATTGAAAAAAAGGTTAATATTATAATGGAGCAATATTTCAGCCCAAAAGAAAAGGTTAAATTTTACAAAAATAACAAAGAGTTATAGCTCCAGGCACGACTGCTGGACACATCAAAATAAACAACACTTAACATCAAATTATAATTATTGAAAATCCAAAAACTTTATGCAATATTAAAATAGAGTCACTGCTTGACAAATTCGACAGCACTAGTCCAAGGGGCGAAATGGGAGGCTCATAAATTTACTCGAATTTTACGAGTCTCTAACAATAGGTCATCACCTGATGCTGCCCTCAGAGAGAGTCCTCGTCCGTTCTGTAAACAAATCAGACGAGCATCACATTCTAAAATAAAAGTATATAATTTTATCATATTATACATAATTAAGGATTTCCTAAGATTTAGATTAGCTTTGCAAACAAATTCCAATTATTCATGAAAAAATGATGAAATTAATGACAAAATAAATAATAGTTATAATATAGTCTCTCAAATGAATATATTCATGTAGGTAGATGCACAATATTACTTATGGTATTACAATAAAACACACACAAGGTATAACCAATGAAACTGTGCTTGATAGACAGATCACCACATTCCTAGACTTCCAGAAAGCATTTGACACTGTTCCACAT
>JAXCGZ010012421.1:25000-27283 GCA_037179515.1 Halocaridina rubra | reverse complement strand
ATATATTGGGGACTTCAATGCACACTACAGTGAATGGTTTAATATTTTTCATAATGATGTGGAAGAAAGTGAGCCCATTGCTTTCTCTATTACTCATGATCTGGAGAATATTATCAAACATTCTACTCATGTTCCTGATCGATGCAAACATGCAGCCAACAATCTTGACCTATTTCTCACTTCTAATCCCTCAAACCACTCATATTCGGTGTTTTCCCCTCTTGTTAGATCTGACCCCCCTGTGATCTCAATCTCTTCTATTTTCGCTACTACTCAGTGCCACCTTTGACACTTTGAGCATTCCCAACATGAATATTTTTGGATCTTCCTCCTTGATTTCCCATGGGATGACTACTGCTTTCGGTCCCACAGCCATGGTCAGCTAGCTGTAAAAGTTGCAAAGATCATAGCTAGGCTCTCCTTCTGCTTAAACTAGCTCTTCTTTTATTTTAGTTAGAAATCACTGTACTGCTCAGAGTTAAAGGTTTAAAGCTACTTCTTTTTTAAGAAGGAAAGCTTATGACCTTAACTTCTTTCCCACTTACAAACGTATCTAGTTCTTAGCCAAAAACCTCTCCAAAAACATCTGTGACTCGAGCTTTCCCCCTCTCATTTATTCTGTTGGTTCTTTAGTTTCCTCTCCCACTGACAAAGCCACTCTCTTTGGCTCTCAATTTTCTGCCAACTCATCCGTTAAAGATTCCAGCACACATGTTAATCATTCTTTACCCTTCTCTAACCCTATACCCTCCCCTCTCCTTTCTTCACGGAAAGTTCATTAGGTTCTCACGGACTCGTCAGTGCAGCGATTGCTTCTTCCCACGTACCCCCACCCAGCCTTTGGAACTCTCTTCCTTCTTCTGTCTTTCCTAATTCTTATCTCCAATCGTCCTCAAAAAAAAAAAAAAAAAAAAGATTAGTCGTCATCTTTGGGCCTAATCTTGCCATATCTTTAGGCCTTCAGTACATCGACTATTCTTTCAGCATATCCTTTTGCTATTGTGTATCATTACCTCATTTCTGCCTTGTCTAACCTTTTTCTTTTTTTCGTCTTTATGTTTTCTTTGTGGCCTGGCCTTCACTGATGAGGCTTTTCCTGGGTCACACTCATATAAAGATTATAAATGTGTGCGTATATTTATGTAAGTTTGCATGTATGCTTGTGCTAAAGGTTTTCACGGATGTGTGTGTATTACGTGAGGGAATATAGAAATGAAATTAAATAAAAATTTTATGAAGAAAAAATGTCAAGATCCAATCTCTTTTAAATAAATTTTATATACGTACCAGATATTAATGAAGGTAATTCAGCGTAAAAGCTTTCAGACGTAAAAAAATCAAAATATTTTAATTTGTAAAAGCTCATCTTGAATGCTACGAAAATGAAAATTTCTTTTCAGTATGAAAGTTTAATTCCGTTTATGACTAAAGATTTTTGCGTAAAGTTATGGCCAGTGATTCTTAAGCTTTAGGCTTTTAATCTCAGGGCACGAATTTCTAAGTTTATTGACAAGAAAAAATATCATGGAGAGGAATTGAGCAGATATCTTATTTAAAGGTGAAGATCTTAAATATTCAGAACTTCTTGTGTATTTAAGACTTTGCTTTAATTCTCATTTCTTGAAAACAACTTAAATCTAATTTGCTTAATTACTATCACCAGTAAGGCTTCCGCAAGGCAAGATCCACTGGTGATCTCCTGTCCTATCTCACTAATGTATTGTAATCTTCCTTCAGAACTGTGGGGATCTTTTGTCATCACCCTTGTTATCTCTAGGACTATTGAGAGTGCGGCACAAGGCTTTGTTGGCCAAGCTTCCTCTGTTCACTGATTTCCAGTTTTTCCAGTTCTATATCTATTGCTGTTGACGGCTCAATATCTAGATCCGGCTACCAGTGATGTTCCACAGGGTTCTGCTTTTTCAGCTACTATTTGCCTGCTCTTCAATAGTGATCTTCAACATTCCCCACCGACCTCTCTTCTCTACGCCTTTGTTGCATATTCCATCCTTCGTTCTTTCTCTGCCTTCTCTTCACAACCTTCATCTTCCACTCGTAATCAGTCTAACATCAATCTTTCTTCAGCTCTCTATTCCGATTTACAGAAAGTATATGAGTGGGGCACCCAAAATCTAGTTAAATTTACGTCCTCCAAGGCGGTTTCTGGCTATCTCTTTATCGTCATCTCCTCTTGATATCCCTATTTACGAAAATTTACTCCCTTAATTTTAATAACATATCAGAAATCAAGATAGCTTGTAAGTTGTCTTGGAGAAATCATAA
>JAXCGZ010012421.1:12500-17500 GCA_037179515.1 Halocaridina rubra | reverse complement strand
ATATATATATATATATATATATATATATATATATATATATATATATATATATATATATATATATATATATATATATATATATATATATATATATATATATATATATATATATATATATATATATATATATATATATATATATATATATATATATATATATATATATATATATATATATATATATATATATATATATATATATATATATATATATATATATATATATATATATATATATATATATATATATATATATATATATATATATATATATATATATATATATATATATATATATATATATATATATATATATATATATATATATATATATATATATATATATATATATATATATATATATATATATATATATATATATATATATATATATATATATATATATATATATATATATATATATATATATATATATATATATATATATATATATATATATATATATATATATATATATATATATATATATATATATATATATATATATATATATATATATATATATATATATATATATATATATATATATATATATATATATATATATGTATGTATGTATGCATGTGATTACCTAATTGTGATTACCTAATTGTGTTTACGGGAAAGAGCACAACGCTCGTATCTTCCCGTCTCCTGATCGGTTCCATTTTAGACTTAGTGATACTTATCGTGCCTGTCCTTAAAACTATGGATTGAGATAGCATTAACTACCTCCTCGCTTAGCGAATTCCAATTATCAACTACTCTTACACTGTAAAAGTATTTCCTTACATCCTGCAAAGAAGTTTTCTTACGAAGCTTCAAACTATGACCTCTAGTTCTAGAGCCAGCCATATCGAAATATCGATCCCTATCCACTCTATCATAACCATGAAGGAATTTAAAGACTGTCACCATATCCCCTCTTACTCTTCTAGCTTCGAGTGATGGCAAGTCTAATTCCCTCAGTCTCTCATCATAACCGAGATTGCGTATTTCTGGCACCAGTTTCGTGGCATGTCTTTGAACTTTTTCAAGCTTAGCTATGTGCTTTTTCAAGTGCGGATTCCAAAAGGGGGCTGCATATTCGAGTTTTGGCCTCACATAGGTTACATAAATATTTCTGAACATTTCCTTGTCCATGTGCCTGAAGGCTACCCTTACATTTTATAAGAATGCATATGCTGCCCTTACTACGCCATTTATATGTATTTCTGGAGACATATCTGCCAGTATGTTTACTCCTAGATCTCTCTCATTTTCTGTCTCTTGAAGTTGTACTCCAGCCACCGAGTAGTCAAGCTTGGGCCTTCTTGCACTTGTACCCATTCTCATTACCTTACATTTTGAAGTATTGAATTTCATTAGCCACTTTTCTGACCACTCATGCAGATTATTTAGATCCTCCTGAAGTTCTCTACCATTGTTCTCGTTTTTTACTTTCTTCACAATCTTTGCATCATCTGCAAACATATTCATGAATGAATTTACAGACTCTGGTAGGTCATTTACATATACAAGGAACAAAAGTGGCCCTAAAACTGAACCCTGTGGAACTCCACTACTAACTCTTCTCCATTCAGACACTGAGTGTCTTACTCTAACCCTCTGTTCCCTTCCTTCTAAGTAAGTTTTTATCCATTCCAAGACATTTCCACCTATTCTAGCCATTGATTGCAGCTTCCTAATAAGTCTCCCATGTGGAACAGTGTCAATCGTTTTCTGGAAGTCTAGGAATATGCAATCTGCCCAGCCCTCTCTTTCCTGTAAGATTTGGCTTACCTCATCATAAAATTCTAATAAGTTTGTTACTGTTGATCTACCTTCTCTGAAGCCATGTTGCCTCACTGACAAAAAGTTGAAGGATTCCAAGTGAAGAGAGATATGTTTCCTTAGTAGTTTCTCCATAACTTTGCAAACTATGCTGGTCAAGGAAACTGGTCTATAGTTCAGAGCCGTATCCCTCCTTCCCTTTTTGAAGATAGGTATCACATTTGCTTGTTTCCAGCATCTTGGAATCTCCCCCGACTCCAGTGACTCCTTAAATATGATACTTAGTGCCACTGATATTGTGTTTGCGCATTTTTTAAGCACATGAGGGGATATGTCATCAGGACCTGTAGCTTTATGAACATCTAAATCCATCAGCGCTTTGCATACCTCTGTGGCTGTAAGGTTGATGTTCTCTAATACCGGCCCTTGAGCTTCTATTACTGCAATCTGAGGGGGTGGGGTATATTCTACTGTAAATACTGACTGAAACTCCTTGTTCAATTCTTTGCAGATCTCTTCGTCCGTCTCAGTGATGCTTCCATCCGCTCTCTTTAGCCTTAAAACCTGTTCTTTTACCTTCAGTTTTCCTTATAATCTCTCTCTGCCTCTCTCCTTTTACTTAGGTAGTCATTTCTTGCTCTTTTGTAGGTTTGCCAGGCATTTATGTTTTTTCTCCTCCTATACCTTTTCCAGCATTTGTCTCTCCACTCCTTAGCTCTTTTACACCCATTATCGAACCATTTCTCTCTGGCATGAATTACACCTACTTTGGTGACAGGTATGCAGCAATCTACTATCTTCCCATATTTCTCACAAAAGATGTCATACATTTCTTGTACAGATTTGTTGTAAAATAAGGTTCTCCAGTCAATAACTGCAAAAAGCTCATTCATTTTGATGTAATCTCCTTTCCGATAGTTCCTCCTCATGTCCTCAGTGCCTCTACTCTCAGGAAGAATATCTTCAATGATATACTCCATCAACAACACACAGTGGTCACTCTTTCCAATTGGTGGTTCATACTCAATATTTTCAATATCCAACATATTATCTGTGAACACTAGATCAAGTAGTGATGGCTCATCCCCACCCCTGGCTCTTGTTGGTTCCATTACATGTTGGTGTATGTATGTATGTATGTGTGTGTATGTATGTATATATGTATGTATGCATTCATGCATATATATATATATATATATATATATATATATATATATATATATATATATATATATATATATATATATATATATATATATATATATATATATATATATATATATATATATATATATATATATATATATATATGTATGTATGCAGGTATGTATGTATGTATGTATGTGTGTGTATGTATGTATATATGTATGTATGCATTCATGCATATATATATATATATATATATATATATATATATATATATATATATATATATATATATATATATATATATATATATATATATATATATATATATATATATATATATATATATATATATATATATATATATATATATATATATATATATATATATATATATATATATATATATATATATATATATATATATATATTTATATATATATATATATATATATATATATATATATATATATATATATATATATATATATATATATATATATATATATATATATATATATATATATATATATATATATATATATATATATATATATATATTTATATATATATATATATATATATGTACATAAATATACATATATATATATATATATATATATATATATATATATATATATATATATATATATATATATATATATATATATATATATATATATATTATATATATATATATATATATATATATATATATATATATATATATATATATATATATATATATATATATATATATATATATGTACATAAATATACATATATATATATATATATATATATATATATATATATATATATATATATATATATATATATATATATATATATATATATATATATATATATATATATATATATATATATATATATATATATATATATATATATATATATATATATATATATATATATATATATATATATATATATATAAATATATATAAATATATATATATATATATATATATATATATATATATATATATATATATATATATATATATATATATATATATATATATATATATATATATATATATATATATATATGTATATATATATATATATATATATATATATATATATATATATATATATATATATATATATATATATATATATATATATATATATATATATATATATATATATATATATATATATATATATATATATATATATATATATATGTAATATATGAATATATATATATATATATATATATATATATATATATATATATATATATATATATATATATATATATATATATATATATATATATATATATATATATATATATATATATATATATATATATATATATATATATCTTCTTCTTCTTCTTCGTCTACATCTTTTCCCACTTTTATGTGGGGTCGATGTTTCTGGCCAGTTATCTGTACTGGCCATATTTTGGTTTTTGGCAAAATTTTTATGGTCGGATGCCCTTCCTGCCGCCAACCCTCCCCATCTATATAAAAACTCATGTAAAATAAAAATAATGACATTTTACCACCATAAGTAGCTACTAGATGTTGAGCCAAAGGGAGAGCGACTAGGCAGAAATGTTTAAGTTCCTTACATATCCCATGTGAGCAAGTCTGGCTGTTCCTTCCTTCAACATTAAAGTCTCACTTATAAGTGTAAATAATTATAAAAGTTCAGCAAAATCTCCAGTGTGACAGACACACTACCGCGGTTTGAGCATTTTAGATTAAGTTGTATTTGCCGCTGCAATTCCAATGTAAAAGAATAAATGAAATTCTGCGATAGTCGTTGGAAATTGGTGTTTTTGCTTTTTTTTTAAGTCTTGAATGTTTCTAGAGATTCACACACAAACGCACATGAATAAACAGACGCATATGCGCTGTTTGATTAGTAGATATAGTGGACTGGTAAAAAAGACACTCATGTTCCTAAGTCTTCAGTCTGTATGAAAATACGAAATAGGAGGACTCCTGTTATATTTACTCTTTTAAAACCTTCATAAAAGTACTGAGGCGTATTCTTGACCTGACCTTAGGAGGATACAAAATGTGTCTTTCTCTCCTTTT
>JAXCGZ010012421.1:0-5000 GCA_037179515.1 Halocaridina rubra | reverse complement strand
ATCAGATTCATAGTAAATGGAAATCTTTATCTTTAGCTGTAAAAGAGTCAATAAATTGCTTTGCAAAATTCGAGACTATTTTCCCTTTATATGCAGAGAATAAAACTATGGATGGTTAATTACATAATATATAATTCTTTAGTATGTATATAAGATAACTTGTAAATCTTGATAAATAATGATATCAATCAATAAGGTGGCCCATGCGGTAGCGTCCGCGACTTTAAGGGGTCAGGTCGAGGGCTCGCACCCCGTACGGTCTGAGGCTAGCAAGGGCATGCAGTCAGGGTAACGATTACATATGCCAAAACAAGTCTTTCGCAAGAAGGCAACCGTCCTAGCCCTTGGTATAAAACGGAGTCCCCGACGACACACCGGAATCAATTAGGTATCACTATATTATCGTTAATTATTTTTTACCAATTATGGAGGACCCAGGAAACACATGTATGAATCAAGAAGTGACGAACCCGTGTCCGAGTCCACATCGTGACGTTAGGAAGAGCATCAAACCTAAATTCCCCAACTTTAGTCTGTCCGTGTCCATTCCCCTAATGGGGATTAGCAATAACACATTTAACGGTAAAGAATATTTTCAACTTATTTCTATGCTTTTTATTTTGTTTAGGAAAGTATTTCATCATTACTCAAGTCAATAAGGATGTTTAGAAATTGCATAGCGCCATATGCAAATATAATGTCGTTTTAGTTTTTCGTTTGATGGTTCACTAATATTCCTCATTCATATGGGGATGGAAACAGACAGGTTGGAGCTGAGGATATCATAACGCTCGGGGATGGGTTCGAAAAGGGATTTGACATTTTATGAGTCGAGCACTAAAAATTCCCCACTCATGAATACAAAATGTATGATATATTTCAATTTATTAATCAGAGCTGCAAACTGGGACGGTTGGCCATGGGAGTAATTACCACAAAGGTCAACTGTAAGGCAGCTACAGTTGACGTGATCCAGGGCAGAAGAAGATTGCCCACGTACCCTGTGGATGACTCAACCTGTGTGCCCTGGATCACATCAACTATAGCTGGCTTACAGTTGACCTTTGTTTTAATTACTCACATGGCCAACCGTCTCAGTTTGCAGCTCTGAGCAGTAAAATAAAATATATCATACATTTTTGATTCATGAGTGGGGAATTTTTAGTGCTCGACTACTAAAGTGTCAAATCCCTCTTCAAGTTCATCCCCGGGCGTTAGGATATCCCCAGCTCCAACCTTTCTGTTTCCATCCCCATATGAATAAGGCATATTAGTGACATCAAACTAAAAAACGAAAATCACAATATATTTGTATATGTCGCTATGTAATTTCTAAACATCCTCATTGACTTGAGTAATGAAGAAATACTGTACCCAAAAGGGGCTGATAAGAGTGAGATGAGGAGAGTTTACTCTAAGGTGAACTCACAAGGACATCTCATTTGCATGTGGAAGTACATACATATATACATACTTGCATATATATATATATATATATATATATATATATATATATATATATATATATATATATATATATATATATATATATATATATATATATATATATATATATATATATATATATATATATATATAAATATATATATATAAATATATATATATATATATATATATATATATATATATATATATATATATATATATATATATATATATATATATATATATATATATATATATATATATATATATATATATATATATATATATATATATATATATATATAATATATATATATATATATATATATATATATATATATATATATATATATATATATATATATATATATATATATATATATATATATATATATATATATATATATATATATATATATATATATATATATATATATATATATATATATATATATATATATATATATATATATATATATATATATATATATATATATATATATATATATATATATATTATATATATATATATATATATATATATATATATATATATATATATATATATATATATATATATATATATATATATATATATATATATATATATATATATATATATATATATATATATATATATATATATATATATATATATATACATATATATATATATATATATATATATATATATATATATATATATATATATATATATATATATATATATATATATATATATATATATATATATATATATATATATATATATATATATATATATATATATATATATATATATTCTTCTTCGTCTACATCTTTTCCCATTTTAATGTGGGGTCGATGTTTCTGGCCAGTGTTCTCCATATGTTTCTGTCCCATACCTCATCACCCAACAAACCTTTAGACCTCAGGTCGTCATTGATGCAATCTATCCACCTATGCTTTGGCCACTCCCTCCTTCTCCTACCCTGTATATCCATTTCCATCACTCTCCTCCCAGCATAATGTTCATCCCTCCTAACGACTTGACCATACCATCTTAGTCTACTTTCTTGTATCTTATCTGACATTTCTCTAACTTTTGAGGTACCTCTAATTACCTCGTTTCTGATCTTATCGTTTCTTGTCAGCCTACACATCCATCTCAACATCCTCATCTCTGCCTCATCCAGTTTTGTCTCTTGTGTCTTCTTTACTGTCCATGCCTCTGCTCCATACATCATCACCTTACCCCTCAACTTAATCCCAATTCTCCTGTCGCACAGCACCCCAGACACTTTCTTCCAGTTCTTCCATCTCGCTTGTATTCGGTGGGTTATTTCTGACTCTAGGTCACCATCCTTTGCTACTGTTGATCCCAAATACTTGAACTTTTCAACTCTTTTCAACACCTTCCACTGCAAATTGACCTCCCCATCCTCATCATCTCTCAACCTCAAGTACTCTGTCTTCTTCCTGCTGATTTTCAGTCCTCTATCCTCCATCACTCTTCTCCACTCCTCAAGTTTCTCCTCCACTATCTCTCGTCTGTTGCTACACAGTACAATGTCATCTGCAAGGAGCATACACCATGGAGACTGATCTCTAATACCCTGGGTTACTACATCCAAGACCAGATCAAATAGAAATGGACTCAAAGCAGACCCTTGATGCAGACCAACATTTACTGAGAGACTTTTCGTCACGCCCACACTGCTCTTAACATTTGCCTCTGCCCTCTCATACATATCTTGGATGATTATTGCATATTTCTCGGGGACTCCCTTTTCTCTAATACACCTCCACACCTCTTGACGTGGTACTCGATCATATGCCTATTCCAGGTCAATAAATACTATATGCAGTCCTTTCTGTTTCTCCTGATGCTTTTCCATCATTTGTGTCAAGGTTAAATAGGGCATCCACTGTCCCACTTCCAGGCATGAAGCCAAACTGTTTTCCAATTGTCGTTACCTCTCTGAGTCTCCTCTCTATGATCTTCTCCCATATCTTCATAGTATGACTTAACAACTTTATACCTCTATGGTTTCCACACTCCTGAATGTCTCCCTTCTCTTTATAGATTGGGATGATTAGACTTCCTCACCACTTCTCTGACAATCTTTTCCTGAATAAAGATCTTTTGCATTAAGTCCCGCAAGTTATCTATGCCTTCCTCTCCAAGACTCTTCCATACATCCACTGGCATCTTTTCAGGTCCTGCTGCCTTTTCATTTTTCATTTTCCTTACTGCCCACTCTGACCTCTCTTCTAGCCACTGTTGTTGTAACTGCTTCATTTGGAAGTCCATCTTCAAATACTGCTCTTGGGTTGCTTTTCATTTAGTAATCCTTCAGAATAAGTTTCCCATCTGCCTTTATTTCATCCTCTTCTGCTAGAACTACTCCATGGTTATCCTTTATTTGTCTTACTTGGGTCAAGTCCTTGGTTGCAGCATCTCGGGCCTCTTCATAGATTCATTCAATTTTTCTGCCTTTGCTTTTGCTACTGCTCTCCTTGCCTCCCCCTTTGCCCTGCTTGTACTCTTCTTTATCATGCTCCAGTCCTGCTAAATCTGCCTTTTTCTTAGCTTTTTTCTTGTTATTCACCCATTCTTGCACTTTCTCATTCCACCACAATGATTCTTTATCATTTGGGGGTTTCCTTCCTGATGACTTTCCAAGTACCTCCTCACCAACCCTCAAAATTACCTTACTATTCTCTGTCCACCATTCTTGTACATCCTCATGCAACCTTATCACTTCCAACACTCTTCCCTTAAACATAGCTCTCAGCTCTGCATCTTTCAATCTCCACCACTTTATCTTTGGGTCCATCCTCGGCTTCTTACTTTTCCTAGATTTCCTGAGCATGCAATCAGTTACTACTATCCTATATTGCACTGCTAGACTCTCCCCATTTATTACTTTACAACTGCTAATCTCCTTCATATGGTCTCTCCTGTATGTAATCAATCTATTTTCCTTTTTCTCAAAGAATGTGTTGACCAATGCCAGATCAAATGCCACTGCAAATCAATCACTCTCTCTCCCACAAAATTTCTCTCACCCACCCCAAGCCCCCAAGAACTCTACCAATCCCAGCCCTCCCAATTCCCGATTGGTTATTTAGATCGCCTCCCAAAATTACCCTCTCCCTTATAGGAATTGTTCTAAGCTCCAGGTCCATCTCCTCCCAATAACATCCTTCTCCTCCGCTGTACAACCTGTTTTTGGGGCATAGGCACATACCACACTGACTACCGTTTCTCCTAGTCTCACCTTTAAACTAATAATTCTGTCACTCTTTTTTATTCACACCATGTAAGCTTTCCTTCAGGTCTTTGAATAGTATTATTCCTACACCATTCCTCCCTTCCTCATTTGCTCCACTATAGAACAATTTGCAACACTCACCAAGTTCCCTCGCCTTATTTCCTTTCCACCTGGTCTCCTGCACACACAGCACTCCAATTCTCCTCCTCTCCATCAGGTCCACCAATTCTCGCCCCTTCCCAGTCATCGTCCTCACATTAAGAGTGCCCACCCGCAGCACAACATCTGACCCTCTCC
>JAXCGZ010012420.1:22500-27326 GCA_037179515.1 Halocaridina rubra | reverse complement strand
AAAAGGGGTTTCAGAACGGACTTAGCAGTGATATTTTTAGAGGGAAAGCATTTGGATATCTAGTGGCAGAGTCCATTACAGTAAGTAAGTACTCATTACCCTTTTTAGTCTTAGGGAGAGGCCCGACACAGTCGATAACAATTTTCTCGAAATGTTTATGAACAACTGGAATTGAAAAAAGGGGGGCAGGGGGAATAGACTGATTAGCATTTCCAGTGAGTTGACAAATGTGACAAGTCTTAATAAATTGAGGGACATCCTTCTTAATACCAGGCCAATAGAAATGTGACAGTAACTTTTTATATGTTTTCTGAATACCCAAAAGCCCAGCATAACCATCATGTGCCAATTTCAAAACAGAATGTCGTACTGAATTTGGAAGTACTACTTGGTGAGTCTCAGACCATGAATCCTTTTTAGACAGAGATATGCTCTCATAAGAACACCATCACTATAATAGAAAGCAAGCAAAGTATCAAGATCATTATGATCTACAGCAACATATCGTATCACTGCCAACGAAGGATCAGAACACTGTGTTTGTATTGGTTCTTCTTTAGACAATGGGTGGTTCAGGAGATCCTCCTGAACTTTAGGGGAAGGCAAGGATGACACTGTATTAGTTGATTTAGACACAGTGAGTTTAGCTTGAGCCCGTGTTACTGCGCAAGAAGGAAAAAGATCAGGGGATTCATCAAGGACTCTCGGAAGAGGATTATCAACAGTAGTAATATTAGGTATGGTAAGAGTTGCAGCGAGATCATTTCCCAATAATAGCTGAACTCCTTGAACAGGCAATTTACCATATATGACAGCTACTTTTACATTTGACTTGAACAGTGGGCACTCAAGACAAACTCGTGCAAGAGGATATGACATATGAGACGTTAAATCTGACAGTAGAACCTTTTCTCCTGTTAACTTATGACTCAGATTAGGAATAGCAACATGAACTAAAATGGACTGAGCAGCCCCAATATCTCTAATGCCCGACCCTTGAGGCTAAGCGCGACATGACTCGTGAAAGTAAATGCATTGAACACACTGGTCCGAGAGGAGCAAGAATTAGAAGCAACTGGCTTAGTATTGGAATTTGTAGCAGTAGAACCCTTCTTTGAAACCTGGCACCCTGGATGTTTACACTGTGCAATGGTATGTCCTACTTTCTTGCAATAAGCACAAAATAGCTGGTTTGAATTTGACTTATTGTCTCTCTGCCCATCACACAATCTACTTTGGGGATCACGAGAGGTAGATTTTATAAAAACACCACGATCCACCCCATGCACATTCCAGAATTCCAACCGTAAGGCCTGAGCATCTGCCATTTCTGCCATCTTAAGAAGCTCCGTTATATTGCTCTCCTCTACATGTTAAGCACAGGAAATGGTATTTTACTCTTCCATTCCTTCAAGACTATTGCGTTCACGAGTTCGGAAAAGACAGTGACATTTAAGGATTCTAACCACTTTTTGAACTGTCGCATTTTCTCGGTGACAAATTCCACATAGGTTAGATACTTGGCTTTAGTCATATTCCTAAATTTCTGCCTATATCCTTCGGGTGTGATTGCATGCACATGAAGTACTTGAGTTTTAACAAAATCATAGTCTTCCGTTACATCTAAACTACTATAGACTCTCAGAGACTTTCCCGACAATTTAGGACCTATAATGTTCATCCACTCGTCTCTTGGCCAATTCTGTTTATTAGCGATTTTCTCAAATAATTTAAAGGACCCATCAATGTCTCCCTCAAATATTGGTATCATAGAAGAAACTGTGGAATAGTTGTAAAGATTTCTCCTTTATAGATAGTTCTATGTCCCTATGCTTACCAACCTGTTCCAACTCTTTCAATTTTAATTCTTTTTCTAATTCTAATTTTAATTTTAATTCCCTTTCTCTCGTTTCTGCTTCTAATTTTCTCGTTTCTACTTCTAATCTTAATTCCTTTTCTCTCGTTTCTGCTTCAAATTTTTTCATTTCTACTTCTAAATTTAATTCCCTTTCTCTCGCTTCTAATTCTGATTTTCTCGTTTCTACTTCAACATCCATTTTATACTGAAGTTCTAATCTATGCTTCTCTAACTCGAGCGAAGAAGAGGGGTCAATTTTCGGAGTAGCATCATCAATACGAGCGACTTCAAATTTCTTTGACTTGGGAATCTCGTCTAGATCGGAATCTTCCTCGGTATCCTCAGGTAATGAAACATATTCGGCAATTACTTCAAGAACACCTTGTTTCATTAAACGTTTCGAAACCAGTTCCTTAACTGTTTTCTTCGTTACCTCTGAAGGTTGAGTTGGAGGAGCAATTTTATAATGTTTAGCCATCTTTAACCAATCGGATTTTCTAATGTCACTTACTTGATCGCAAGAGGGAGACTTCAAGAAAAATGATATATTAAATTCTTTACCAGCCATGACGTTTAATAATCAAAACTTTAGAAAAAATGAAGCGAGGAAGCTCTGGGAAAATACAGTAGAGATAGTCAAGCACGACTCCGGAATCTATGCTTTACTATACCCAAATACTTCGACAATAGAGTATTAACGACTTGTTAGGTAGAGATACTAGAAACTATCATGAGTGATGGGATTATACGTATCCCGATACTTGAGTAGAGTACTTTGAAACTTGGATACTTGTGAGAGTACGTTGAATATTGATACTTGAATAAAAAGACTTGAAAATATAAAGCACTCCGAAAAATTTAACTGACGATTCTTGAAAAAACCTAACGAGCCATTTAATACTGATTCATGAGATTAATTAGGTTAACAAAGTTAACGAGTCTTGGAAGAACATATAGTAAACTACCGTCACCCTACGTTCAGATTACTGTTTACTTTGCGGCTACCACGCAAGATAACTAATGAATGACCAACGATCATCACACACTTGTTACGATTTGTACTTCTTATAACAAAAGACACAGACAAAAAATACACACACAAAAATTGCTTCACAAAAATAAAAACTCAAGAATTCACTGTTAACTTTCTTGAAATCGTAATACAATTGTTATAACAATAACTACTTTACCTTAAGCAAGTATCCTGGCAAGGTCGCCAATATATTACACCCAGGTCTGACTGGTAAATACAAAATTTAAGTTTTTCATGCCGGAGACCTAGGGCTAATATATGACCGGGTGGCAATAGCTAAATGACTCGTAATTTGGCTCTAAATAGTGAAGGGCATGGAAATAAGCTGAACAAGTTATAACAATTGTAATATCAATTTCACTTAATACAATAGGAATTACAATCTGAGATTTTACAAACCTACAGATTAACAAAACAGACATAAATAAATACAATCCTACAGTTTAACAAAAACAGACCTAAACACATTAATTTAATAAACATAAATTAATAAATATAAACCTACAGATTAACAATAAACAGACAAAAACCAACAAGAAAATAATAATGATAATTAATACAACTTGTAACTGATATCAAAAGTGAAATGGAACCTGGGAGGAGAGCAATAAACTAATACACAATAAATATTATACAAACGATACACAGGGAGCTTCAGGTGGACAAAAGCCAGTACAGGGAATATATTCCTGGTATGTGGTGACGATCGCTGGACTGGAACTGTACTCTGCCTGCAGGCGTTCTTAACCGGGTATATAAAACATCGGACAGTGGGGAAGTCTTGGGACTAAGATGGTCAGTAAAAGTAGGGTCGAGAGTAAGGCCAGAACATCATTATGACTGGCTGTTCGAGGAGAAGTGAATGCTGATTGGTTGAAATGAACGCGGATTGTTTCAGTAATAGAAGTGGTAATTAAAAAAGGGGTAACAAGGTGGTTTGGAGTTGTAACAATACATACATACATACATACATACATATACACATACATATACTCATTCCTATCATACTTTATTTGTTTATTTTTTTTTAATCTAACCCTAAAAAACCTACTTCAGTTTATACATCTACATCTACCTGTCTCTAATTGGCATTCTGACTAACAATTTTCATCCATCTATTCAAGGATACTAAATCGATTAATATAATTCCAACTATATACATATATATCTGCCGTCCTATCGTTTTTTTTTTTTTTGGTGATCTAAATTAACCTATATATTTATATATATATATATATATATATATATATATATATATATATATATATATATATATATATATATATATATATATATATATATATATATATATATATATATATATATATAACCAAAAAAGCACATTACATATGTGAAAACATGAATCATTTTTTTTTTTACCCCGACCGGGACTTGAACCTAGGACTTATGATTACTAAGTCAAAGCGCTGCCAATGGACCACAGAAGGTTAAAAGGAATCCAACCTTATAGCTTAAATCTGCTATACTTAGGAATGAACGCACTCTAACTGAATGCCACTATGTTCATATTACAGAACCCCCAACCTCACTCGTGGATTCATTTACGTATTTAATTCAATTCCCAATCTCATTTGGGCATTACAATAACCAAATAAGCACATTACATATGTGAAAACATGAATCATTTTTTACCCCGACCGGGACTTGAACCTAGGACTTATGATTACTAAGTCAAGGCGCTACCAATGCACCACAGAAGGTTAAAAGGAATCCAACCTTATAGCTTATATCTGCTATACTTAGGAATGAACGCATTCTAACTGAATGCCACTATGTTCATATTACAGATTCCCCAACCTCACTCGTGGATTCATTTTCGCATTTAATTCAATTCCCAATCTCATTCGGGCATTACAATAACCGGTCGGGGTAAAATATGATTCATGTTTTCACATATGTAATGTGCTTATTTGG
>JAXCGZ010012420.1:0-17500 GCA_037179515.1 Halocaridina rubra | reverse complement strand
TTACTCAGGTAGCCATTTCTTGCTCTTTTGTAGGTTTGCCAGGCATTTATGTTTTTTCTCCTCCTATACCTTTTAAAGCATTTGTCTCTCCACTCCTTAGCTCTTTTACACTCATTATCGAACCATTTCTCTCTGGCATGAGTTACACCTACTTTGGTGAAAGGTATGCAGCAATCTACTATCTTTCCATATTTCTCACAAAAGATGTCATACATTTCTTGTACAGATTTGTTGTAAAATAAGGTTCTCCAGTCAATAACTGCAAAAAGCTCTTTCATTTTGATGTAATCTCCTTTCGGATAGTTCCTCCTCATGTCCTCAGTGCCTCTACTCTCAGGCAGAATATCTTCAATGATATACTCCATCAACAACACACAGTGGTCACTCTTTCCAATTGGTGGTTCATACTCAATTTCTTCAATATCCAACACATTATCTGTGAACACTAGATCAAGTAGTGATGGTTCATCCCCACCCCTGGCCCTCGTTGGTTCCATTACATGTTGGGGTAAGAAATTCCCTTGTACGCAGTCTAAGAATCTTACCCCGAATGAGTTCTCACCACTGTGTGGGTCAAGATTTATCCAATACATCTCTTTATGATTAAAATCTCCCATAATCAAAATCCTACATTTTCTCTCCCGTGCCATGTTAACAACTGAGTTTATGACTTCAATAGTACCTATATGACTTTCCTCATAAACTTCTAGCCTATTCTGGTTCCTTGGTGGGTTATATACAACAGTTATTATAATGCTCTCTGACCCAGTATTTATGCGAGCAACAAGAAATTCCTTGAACTCACTTTCTATAGCCAAGTTTATTTCTTCAACTTGAATCCTTTCACTTATGACCAGTGCTATCCCTCCACCAGTCCTCTCAGATCTTTCAACTCTTAATATTCTGAAGCCCTTAGGAAAAACTGTGACACTGTTTATGTCCTCACTCAACTTAGTCTCTGTAATTGCTACTATATCTGCCTTACTGTTGTGAATCCTATCTTTTAATTCTACTGCCTTACCAGCTAATCCATCAGCATTTGTGTATAACAATCTTAATGAGGCCCCATCCCCTGATCTTCTGTCATTATCTTCTTTATCTCCCCTTTGTCTGGAAGAACTTTGAAATAAAAATTTTCTTCTCTTCTTCATTTCTTTCCTCATTTAACCTTCTTGCCTCTTGCAACAAGTTTTTAATCTTTCCCATCTCTTCCTGTGTTCTGTATCGTCTAATGAACACTTCTTTGAATTCTTGAAGGTCTTTTAGACATTTTTTCCTCAACAATATATCCCTATATGTTTCCCCTCTCTCAAAGGTTACTTTTGTTGGTCTCGGCTTTCCTTCCCTCGAATATTTGCCTAGTTGGTGAATGTTTACAATATCCTTAGGACCACAAACTACTCCAAGCTTTCTTATCAGGTCAACAACCCTAGCTTTATTTTCTTCAAGTCTCCCCTGCCATGTTGGCTCCTGGGATTCGCTTATGCCTGAGATTACCACTGTCATCTCTTTATCAAAGGCCTGTTTAATCATTGGATTTGCCCTTTCCATTACAACGTCTTTCATTTTTTTGATTACTCTCTTTTTATAGTCAACTGTTTGTATGTTTTCCAGTGCCACCACCTTTACAGCCTCTTTTCCTGCCACATTCCCCTTTAGTGCCTCAGCAAAGGAAGTTTTCATGGCATCATGTTCCATAGTCAACTCCTGGAACTCTTTTCTAAACTGTTCAATATTTTCCTTAATTTGGACATTCCAAGCTGCAATCTCGTCTCTCTCAGAAGAGAGCAGTGAACTAACATCTAATTCATTTAGGTTGTCGTTCAGCTGTTTGTTTTTTATCTTCTTGTTTAGAAATTCTGGTTTCTAGTTCACTCTTTTCCCCTTCCAGTTTCTTTATTCGTTTTTCTAGTTCCTTTCTCTCCTGCCCTTATGCTTTATTTGCTTCCTCCAAAAGTCTTATTTCCTCTCTGAGTGTTTCATTCTCTTTCATTTCTCTATCCATATTCCGAATTTTATCACCAAGGCTTATAACCATTGCCTCTAAATCCTTGATTTTCTGTTTTAGTCTCCTAATAGCTACCCCTCCCCCCGACCCATGGGTGGGAGAGGTTTGGGACAGAGATGGCCTCATTTTTATGTTTTCCCTCTCACAGAATATAGAAAGAAGAAGAGAGAGAGAAAAAAAGAGAAAAAAATTTTATATAAGCTTCACACAGAATTTTTATATCTTCATATAAGTGCTATTTAGTGACTCAGTTTATCTCCTTTCTGGTAACACACATCTTACCTTAAAAATTTGACTATGGTAATTTGAGGATAAAAAGAAAAAAAATGCTAATAAAAACAAAAGCAAAAGTCAAACTGCAGGAAAATTCGAATTTGTATCTGAGGAGACACCAACCTGTTTCTGCTATATATTCTTCTTTAACTGATAAACTCACTTGCTAACGAAGATGTGTGTACTTATAAATGTGTTTGTGTGCGTGTGTCATATATTCATATATGTAGCTACTTTTTTCTATGTATCAATTATTAATAATATCTTTCAAAAAGTCTATTTAAGTACCTGTCTATCTATCTTGCATCTCTCTGTCTACCAAATTATCGATCTGTTTAATTAGACTAATATAATCTTATCGCTTCTTCTTCTTCTTCTTCTTCTTCTTCTTCTTCTTCTTCTTCTTCTTCTTCTTCTTCTTTTACTTCTTCTTCTTCTTTTTATTCTTCTTCTTCTTCTTCTTCTTTTACTTCTTCTTCTTCTTCTTCTTCTTCTTTTTTCCCTCGTCCTCCACCTCCCTCTTCCAAAGCATCAAGAAAGCCTTAAAGGATCAAGAGGTTAGTAATCTTTCAAGAGAATGTCGAAAACTCTCTCTCTCTCTCTCTCTCTCTCTCTCTCTCTCTCTCTCTCTCTCTCTCTCTCTCTCTCTCTCTCTCTCTCTCTCTCTCTCTCTCTCCTCTCTCTCTCCTCTCTCCTCTCCTCTCTCCCCCCCCATAGAAGAGCTCTTTAGCCTCTTCTTGCAGCTCAGTGGATGTAAAGCCTGGCTACAACACTAGAAGTTTGCAATTCAACTGCTTAAAGTGGCTACTACATTTCTGCATTTTTGTTTTTATTTTTTGTACATAAAGGGTCAAAGTATTATGACAAGTACATATACATTTCTCACGCTTGACCTCACATGACAGAATGATGCACACATGGGTTATCACATAGGCTTGTGTACTCATAATGCCAGCTGTGTTGCCCTGGCAATGAAACGGCGGATGCCAGTACTGTCTCTTTCATAACCTCAAATTTACTTTACGAATATTTTGCTCAAACTCCAAGGATCAAGGCTATCTTGATCGCCGATCTCCTTGGTGTGGGAGGGACACTACTAGAATGGAAGACAGACAGGTAGCCTCAGCACAAACTAGTGTATATCAAACTCTGTCAACAACAAAATATCAACACCATTAACTATACGGGGTAAAAGAAGGAGGAGTATTTTCTCAAACAAGATTCGATCTTCAAAAAAAAGTTTTACGTCCAGAGGCTTATATATATATATATCTATATCTATATATATATATATATATATATATATATATATATATATATATATATATATATATATATATATATATATATATATATATATATATATATATATATATATATATATATATATATATATATATATATATATATATATATATATATGGCAATGATGCCCAACAGTGAAACAACACATAGATAGTAACACTCTATTTTGGGTGGTAATTGGACCCCATCTCAAGCACATACACACATACATACATATTTTATAGGTTACTATATATATGTGTAATAGGTTACTATATATATATATATATATATATATATATATATATATATATATATATATATATATATATATATATATATATATATATATATATATATATACATAATAATTACTGTGCCAAGGCGATACCATCTACACCACTGAAAGTCTAAAAGGGAAACAAACCTTATAGCTATGTCTGCTATACTAGGAATGAATGCATTCTATCTAAATGCCACTCTGTTCATATCAGTTTTCCCAAGCCTCACTCGTGGCTTCGTTTTCGCATTTAATTAAAATCTCAATCTCATTTGGGACCAACAATAATCAAATAAGCACATTTCCATATGTGAAAACATGAATAATTTTTTACCTCGACCGGGTCTTGAACCTAGAACACATAATTACCGTGCCAAGGCTCTACCAACTACACCACAGAGGATCTAAAAGGGAAACAAACCTTACAGCTATGATTGCTACACTAGGAATGTAGCAAAGTCTTATTATTATTATTGATAGGCCTGGGCAGAGTAATTATGTGTCTTAGGTTCGAGTCCTAGTCAAGGGTAAATAAGGTTCATGTTTTCACATATGTTAATGTGTTTATTTGATTAATAGTAATGCCTATATAGCTGAGATACGAATTAAATGCAATAAGCGAAGCCACGAGTGAGGTTGGGAGAGGTTGTAATATGAACAAAAAGGCATATAGGTGGATTGCGTTCATTCCCAGTATACCAGTTATGCTGTAAGGTTTGTTCCTCTTTTAGACCTTAAGTGGTGTAGTTGAAACCGCCTTGTCACAGAAATTATGTGTCTTAGGTTCGAGTCCCGGTGAGGGGTAAAATATGATTCATATATATATATATATATATATATATATATATATATATATATATATATATATATATATATATATATATATATAAAGAGATGGTAATATCAGTCTTCCTATGACCAAGAATCAAGAAACAGTTAATTGGAGAACTCATTCTGCAAGCATAAACCATCGAGAAGTATTGAATATATTGGTAAGAGGAGTAAATGCATGTACCCAATGAAGCACAATATGGCGATATAGTGCAGAATCATATATTGGCATGAATGCTGCGTTTTATATGAGGAATATCATCATAATTATTATTATTATTTTTATTATTATTATTATTATTATTATTATTATTATTATTATTATTATTATTATTATTATTATTATTATTATCATTATTAGTATTATTATTATTATTATTATTACTATTATTATTATTATTATTATTATTATTATTATTATTAGTAGTAGTAGTAGTAGTAGTAGTAGTAGTAGTAGTAGTAGTAGTAGTAGTAGTAGTAGTAGTAGTAGTAGTAGTAGTAGTAGTAGTAGTATAACCCAAAAAAAGTCATGGCTTGTAGCATAACCTTAGACATTACTACAAGCTATGGATACTTCTGAACCTACAAGTATTGAAACACTGAGATTGGGAAAGGCCGTCTGAGAGAATTCATTACATACACGACTTCAAGGTGAGTTTGTTCGGGCTAGAGTAGATGAAGAGACTAAAGAAGATTCCAAACTGATCAAAATTGATAAATCAGAAGCTAATAAAGTATACACGACCTTCGTATAGCTTTGACACAAAAGTGGATCTCTACATTTAGAATATTATCTGATACTAAAGATCAACTACAACTGTTTGATGACTGTAATAGAAATGAATTCATTCCAGCTCCGTACTCTATCACCAAGTTTTGAAGGTCTGGGATTAAAAATCCCTGCTAAATTCCCATCAAAGTATCAAATAACAAATTTCATCTTTAGGAGATCAGATTGAAGTACAAAACACATTATTGGATAACAGTGATCATGATACCAAAGCATTTAGAAAACAGATTTCCAAAAGCCATCGCAGTATGCAGAAGAAACAATTTCACAAACAGACTGTTACCTAAAATGGCTTCTAAAGTGAAATGTCTCTAACTGCCCAATTTTTTTATTTATCAAGGTAAAAGGCTACAGTTATTATAGACAAAAATCTATAGATGCCTTTGTCCTGGCATACGGATGGCCAACTGAGAACCTAGTTGACTTGCGTCCATTAGGAGCTTCAAATGATACTATTGTATACATCATTGGAGAATTCACGTGCATAAGATAATATAAATTTTGGGTACTAACTGCTAACGTATTGAAGGAGGTCTACAAAGATAACAGATGAGCCTTTCCTAAAAGCACCTTCTGTAAAAATAATATATCACATAGTAGCTAATAACTCTAGTGAGGAAAATGTTTACATAAATGCCAGAGGCTTCTGGAAGGGGTCAGAAAACTTCCTTTGATATTAGAAGTTTTTGACCCATTTGTCTAGAGCCATTACAATCAAGAACTTGAAAATGTCTGCAAACAGAATGAGAAAGAAAAAAAAATATGACACTACTGAACATCAAACTAGGATTACGCTAACTTAAGACTCACCAAAGTCACGGCAGGGAATAATAATAATGAAAAAAAAAACAATGCTTTAATCCACGGCTGAGAAGTCAAACCTGCTTTACTTTGTGAAGGTCTGTACTGCTTCGCCTTCGTGGAACAAGGTCCCACAGTAAAGTAGAAAATGTAAAGTGTCTACATTTTGAGGATGAATTTTTGGAAAGTAGAAATAGGATATAGATTTGAATGCAAAAGTTTAATTATAAGACAGTAGTAGTAGTAGTAGTAGTAGTAGTAGTAGTAGTAGTAGTAGTAGTAGTAGTAGTAGTAGTAGTATATGAATTTCTAATTGATATTGTTGTTAGTTATAGCTTTATTGTTACTGAATGAGCATGTTTATGCTCATGAAAATAAATACAATTTAACTGAAAATCAAAAAGTTGCCAATGAACTTGAAATATTAAAGAATGGAGAGGAGGAGGAGAAGGAATAATAATAATAATAATAATAATAATAATAATAATAATAATAATAATAATAATAATAAAAATAATAATAATAATAATAATAATAATAATAATAACAATAATAATAATAATAATAATAATAATAATAATAACTAATAATAATAATAATAATAATAATAATAATAATAATAATGATAATAATAATAATAATAATAATAATAATAATAATAATGATAATAATAATAATAATAATAATAATAATAATTATAATAATAATAATAATAATAATAATAATAATAATAAGAAGAAGAAGAAGAAGAAGAAGAAGAAGAAGAAGAAGAAGAAGAAGAAGAAGAAGAAGAAGAAGAAGAAGAAGCTAGACTCTCTCTTTCTCTATATATATACGATATAAATCAGGATTCACATGACATTGTTCAATGAGATTGTCTTCATAAGTCAACATAAAATATCCTTTCTTTCTCTGCTTTAAATATTCTGTGAGAAAATTTATCCTAAGTTTATTCAGCGGAAAGTGAGTTTCATAATTCACGAACTCTATTCGGTAGCTCCGCAGAACAGCGTCTGCTTCCTACCAAGGAGGTCCCAAGACTGACTTCTCCAATGGGCTAGTACAGTATTCGCTATAAAAATCAAACAGGACGAAGGAGAGGGTAGCAGTGTCCCGAATCGATTCGACATTGTTGTGAGTAAAAGATATACTTGACAAAATGTTCTCGGGGATAAGAAGATGAGGGTACTGGCCTTACTTCCGAGGTAGCTCCTGTCTGAAGTTGAGCAAGCTGACTCAGTACACACAATGTTATGTGGAGATTAAAAAAAACTGATCAGTACCAGAGAAAACTTAAAATTCAATAAGGTTGTCATAATTCACCTTATATGTTTATCAGTTTGAATGCAAAGGCCATAATGACCTTTGTAGGGGGAATGGCTGACTCAAAGCACACTACCCCACGTGGACCTAAATACTCCAAATTTATTTTCACTGTATCCTAACCACACACTATTCAGAGATTCGAATACAAAAGTTCTGGTTGACATTTTCCTATCAGAATCCTCTCGTAAACCTGGAATCTTCTCAGGAGGAATATATGTAGGGAAGCTTCCAAGTCACCTCGCTCCTTGAAATTTAGTCAACTTTTATGACACTATGAATCGCGGAATGACACGAAGGCAGTATTCGTATCTTTCACCCAAGAAAAAGAGTAAAATGCAGAAAAAGAGGGAATGAACTATTGGAAGCAGAGGATACGCAACTTCCCACACGAACAGAAGCTAAAACATTGAAAGACCCTGCGCATATAAATATCTGTGTGTATGTAGGTATGAATGTGTCTGTGCGCGTGCGCTATGCACAGTTAACAGAGTCCAAAATGGTAAAGAAACACATCAAATAAAAGTTAGAAAAGAAATACATGTTATGTTTCAGCACAAGTTACTACATCCAAGAGCCTCCTTCTGAAGTTGAGCTAACTTCAGTGAAGAGGTTTAAAAAAAAACATTCAATCCATGACAGAGAAATTCTAGAAAAATATAAAATAATTAATCCTGTGCTCCATTTTTTTTTTTTTTTACTTTTACCAAAAACCCATAAGAAAAATATCCCATTTCGCCACATGACTTTAAGTCCTGTCTCATTTGCTGCTGAGCTTACGAAATGCTTGGCTAGCTCAATTCGAACCCTCTCTAGGGACATTCGCTCAAGATATCTTAAATAGTCTGGGGCCTTCGTTCAGAACTTTCAGTAACTAATATTTTTCTCCTGAATAATATCAAACTCTTTAGTTTAGATGTTTAGTCACTGCTCACAAATATTACGGAGTAGGAGTTCTTCACTTTTTCAGTAAGAAATTGAATATTCTAGATGGATACACTGTCTGCGCTTAGATGGTTACTCTCTAAATATCTAATAATACAAGCAGAGAGATATTTTTTCTTATCTATGTTATTGAATATTTTATTAGTAACTTTGAGCAGTGCAGTTATGCTGGTTAATAGCTAATAGTCTGTTTGTCTCTAGATATTACATTAGTTGTCATGCAACAATTTTTTCTAATATTTTAGAGAGAATGGGTAGCAGGGAAATGGGACGATAGTTTGTCACATCTTCTCTGTCCCCCTTTTTGTAAGGAGATATTACATGCAATTTTCTCAAAGAATCAGAAAACCTTCTAGTAACAATGGAGGTGTTTACATTAGTTAAAATATAAGATACAATTATAGGTAAAGCATCTTTGAAGAATTGAAAGGGTATACCATCTGGATCATACGAACCAGAGTTTCTTAGGCTCTTTATGGTAAGAATTATGGTAGCAAAATCAACAGGAATGATCTTGAAGTAATATCTGACTTTTACATTGGAAGAATTGTCATACAAGTAGTTACTTATGTTCACTGAGTTGATGTTTTCTTGTGTTTTCTCATATGTATTTTTCCCAACGTTAGCAAAATGGTTATTAAAGTTTTCAGCTTTGTCCTTCAACTCCGTAATATTTTCATAACCTTCTGAGGTAGTCTTTCCATTCGGCATCATGCTTCTATCACTTTCCATGTTGCCGCTGTATCATGTTTAGAATAATTAAATCCCTTTTTTGCAAGTTTTTTTTTTTTTACTTATATCAATGAAGAATCTGACATGCTTTGTTTCTACTTTATAATGGTCACGGAGAATCATATATCCAGTCATTTTTAGCTCTTTTTGTATATGATTTTTTATTTGCATTGCCTCTTTGATGTCATTAGTTAGCCAGGGGGCTGAGGGTCGGGTTATTTTTCTTGTTACAATGGGTGCACAATTATCTAGGCATTCATAAAAGATTTTTGTTAGAATTTCAGCCTGACGATAAACGTTATATGTGTTTAAGATACCATTAAATACATTGCTGTTGTTCATTAATGCTTCACAAAAGCTCCCTTATCTGGACTTCTTCAGTGGGAATGCCTTGATTTGTCAAAGTATTACGTATCTCTCTTTCAGAGGGGTAGCTAGGTATGTGAATATATATTTGAGCTGCATCCCTTGCACTTATATTATTGGGTAACGGTGGCTGTGGGGGGAGAACTTCGATGGATTGTTTAGACTAAAGACTGCTCCTAATTTATTTTCTGTTTTCTTGGCTGTTTTGCAACCTATTGCTGGATTGTTGATAGAAGAGACATCGTAGTTGTTAGATGATGGCACTGAGATATGGGGATGTTTCTATTAGCTGCTTTAACCCAGAATTATCTCTTTTAAGTAGGACAATGTCTGCTTCCAGCATTTCCACCTTGTGTTGTAAGGCTTTCACCTCTTCAGCATCTGCTTCCAGAATTGTCACCTTAACTTTAAGATTTGCTATCATTCGATGTAGGTCTGCTAGGTTGAGTGTTTTACCAAACTCTACGGGTTTTACAATCGAGATTTGAGATTGAAAGAGTTTGTCAAATTCTCCAGTTGATGAGATATTCAGGACACTTGAGCTGAGAGTGATTATATTTGAAATATTTCTTTTTTACTTGTCTTTTAATGATACGCTTTCCACTGTGTTTTGAAAAGAGTTCGACTACCTTTGAGAGCAATAGCTTTCTCGTTTTGTACAGTGTTTTCTCTCAGTTTTTTCAATTCCCTTCTGATGTCATGACGAAAATAATGGAAAATTGTATCCAGTGATGAAGTAAACACTTCAAAAAAAATATTGCTATCTACACTCGAAAGATCAGAAAAGATAACTTTATCCGATGAGGACATTCTGGTATGAATGGGAGGGGAACTACAGTAAGAGGGGAACGGCCGGGTCACCCAAGAAGGTCCTTTTCAGGTCGGTCCCGAGAGAATGTGGTTGAAATCTGTAGCACAGGGAGAGACGCTCTCAACGGTTTCTGAGATGTTACAGGATTATAATTAATTTTCTATGTATCTTTTTAAACACTAAAGAAGAAATAATAATTCTTACTAGAATTTAATATACATACATACGTACATACATACATATATAAGCATATATATATATATATATATATATATATATATATATATATATATATATATATATATATATATATATATATATATATATATATATATATATATATATATATATATATATATATATATATATATATATATATATATATATATATATATATATATATGTATGTATGTATGCATGTATGTATGTATGTATGTATGTATGTGATTACCTAATTGTGTTTACGGGAAAGAGCCCAAAGCTCGTATCTTCCCGTCTTCTGATCGCTTCCATTTTATACTTAGTGATACTTATTATACCTGTCATTAAAACTATGGATTGAGATTGCATTAACTACCTCCTCGCTTAGCCAATTCCAATTATCAACTACTCTTACACTGAAAAAGTATTTCCTTACATCCTGCAAAGAAGTTTTCTTACGAAGCTTCAAACCATGACCTCTAGTTCTAGAGCCAGCCATATCAAAATATCGATCCCTATCCACTCTATCATAACCATGAAGGAATTTAAAGACTGTCACCATATCCCCCCTCACTCTTCTAGCTTCGAGTGATGGTAAGTCTAATTTCCTCAGCCTCTCATCATAACTCAGATTGCGTATTTCTGGCACCAGTTTCGTGGCATGTCTTTGAACTTTTTCAAGCTTAGCTATGTGCTTTTTCAAGTGCGGATTCCAAAAGGGGGCTGCATATTCGAGTTTTGGCCTCACATAGGTTACATAAATATTTCTGAACATTTCCTTGTCCATGTGCCTGAAAGCTACCCTTACATTTGATAAGAATGCATATGCTGCCCTTACTATGCCATTTATATGTATTTCTGGAGACAAATCTGCCAGTATGTTTACTCCTAGATCTCTCTCATTTTCTGTCTCTTGAAGTTGTACTCCAGCCACCGAGTAGTCAAGCTTGGGCCTTCTTGCATTTGTACCCATTCTCATTACCTTACATTTTGAAGTATTGAATTTCATTAGCCACTTTTCTGACCACTCATGCAGATTATTTAGATCCTCCTGAAGTTCTCTACCATTGTTCTCGATTTTTACTTTCTTCACAATCTTTGCATCATCTGCAAACATATTCATGAATGAATTTACAGACTCTGGTAGGTCATTTACATATACAAGGAACAAAAGTGGCCCTAAAACTGAACCCTGTGGAACTCCACTACTAACTCTTCTCCATTCAGACACTGAGTGTCTTACTCTAACCCTCTGTTCCCTTCCTTCTAAGTAAGTTTTTATCCATTCCAAAACATTTCCACCTATTCTAGCCATTGATTGCAGCTTCCTAATAAGTCTCCCATGTGGAACAGTGTCAAACGCTTTCTGGTAGTCTAGGAATATGCAATCTGCCCAGCCCTCTCTTTCCTGTAAGATTTGGCTTACCTCATCATAAAATTCTAATAAGTTTGTTACTGTTGATCTACCTTCTCTGAAGCCATGTTGCCTCACTGACAAAAAGTTGAAGGATTCCAAGTGAAGAGAGATATGTTTCCTTAGTAGTTTCTCCATAACTTTGCAAGCTATGCTGGTCAAGGAAACTGGTCTATAGTTCAGAGCCGTATCCCTCCTTCCCTTTTTGAAGATAGGTATCACATTTGCTTGTTTCCAGCATCTTGGAATCTCCCCCGACTCCAGTGACTCCTTAAATATGATACTTAGTGCCACTGATATTGTGTTTGCGCAATTTTTAAGCACATGAGGGGATATGTCATCAGGACCTGTAGCTTTATGAACATCTAAATCCATCAGCGCTTTGCATACCTCTGTGGCTGTAAGGTTGATGTTCTCTAATACCGGCCCTTGAGCTTCTATCACTGCAATCTGAGGGGGTGGGGTATTTTCTACTGTAAATACTGACTGAAACTCCTTGCTCAATTCTTTCCAGATCTCTTCATCCATCTCAGTGATGCTTCCATCCGCTCTCTTTAGCCTTAAAACCTGTTCTTTTACCTTAAGTTTTCCTCTGATAAAGCTGTGGAAAAGCTTGGGATTTTCTTTAGCCTCCCTGGTGATGTCCCTCTCATAGTCTCTATCTGCCTCTCTCCTTTTACTTAGGTAGTCATTTCTTGCTCTTTTGTAGGTTTGCCAGGCATTTATGTTTTTTCTCCTCCTATTCCTTTTCCAGCATTTGTCTCTCCACTCCTTAGCTCTTTTACACCCATTATCGAACTATTTCTCTCTGGCATGAATTACACCTACTTTGGTGACAGGTATGCAGCAATCTACTATCTTCCCATATTTCTCACAAAAGATGTCATACATTTCTTGTACAGATTTGTTGTAAAATAAGGTTCTCCAGTCAATAACTGCAAAAAGCTCATTCATTTTGATGTAATCTCCTTTCGGATAGTTCCTCCTCATGTCCTCAATGTCTCTACTCTCAGGAAGAATATCTTCAATGATATACTCCATCAACAACACACAGTGGTCACTCTTTCCAATTGGTGGTTCATACTCAATTTTTTCAATATCCAACACATTATCTGTGAACACTAGATCAAGCAGTGATGGCTCATCCCCACCCCTGGCCCTTGTTGGTTCCATTACATGTTGGTGTAGGAAATTCCCTTGTACGCAATCTAGGAATCTTGCCCCGAATGAGTCCTCACCACTGTGTGGGTCAAGATTTATCCAATCTATCTCTTTATGATTAAAGTCTCCCATAATCAAAATCCTACATTTTTTTTCCTGTGCCATGACTTCAATAGTACCTATATGACTTTCCTCATAAACTTCAAGTCGATCTTGGTTCCTTGGTGGGTTGTATACAACAGTTATTATAATGCTCTCTGACCCAGTATTTATGCGAGCAACAAGAAATTCCTTGAACTCACTTTCTATAGCCAAGTTTATTTCTTCAACTTGAATCCTTCCACTTATGAGCAGTGCTATCCTTCCACCAGTCCTCTCAGATCTTTCAACACTTAGTATTCTGAAGCCCATAGGAAAAACTGTGACACTGTTTATGTCCTCACTCAACTTAGTCTCTGTAATTGCTACTATATCTGCCTTACTGTTGTGAATCATATCTTTTAATTCTACTGCCTTACCAGCTAATCCATCAGCATTTGTGTATAACAATCTTAATGAGGCCCCATCCCCTGATCTTCTGTCATTATCTTCTTTATCTCCCCTTTGTCTGGAAGAACTCTGTAATGAAAATTTTTCTTCTTTTCTTCATTTCTTTCATCATTTAACCTTCTTGCCTCTTGCAACAAATTTTTTATCTTTCCCATCTCTTCCTGTGTTCTGTATTGTCTAATGTACACTTCTTTGAATTCTTGAAGGTCTTTTAGACTTTTTTTTTATGTATGTATGCATGTATGTCTGTGTATATGCGTGTGTGTGATTACCTAATTGTGATTACCTAATTGTGTTTACGGGAAAGAGCCCAAAGCTCGTATCTTCCCGTCTCCTGATCGCTTCCATTTTATACTTAGTGATACTTATCATACCTGTCCTTAAAACTATGGATGGAGATAGCATTAACTACCTCCTCGCTTAGCGAATTCCAATTACCAACTACTCTAACACTGAAAAAGTATTTCCTTACATCCTGCAAAGAAGTTTTCTTACGAAGCTTCAAACTATGATCTCTAGTTCTAGAGCCAGCCATATCAAAATATCGATCCCTATCCACTCTATCATAACCATGAAGGAATTTAAAGACTGTCACCATATCCCCCCTCACTCTTCTAGCTTTGAGTGATGGTAAGTCTAATTCCCTCAGCCTCTCATCATAACTCAGATTGCGTATTTCTGGCACCAGTTTCGTAGCATGTCTTTGAACTTTTTCAAGCTTAGCTATGTGTTTTTTCAAGTGCAGATTCCAAAAGGGGGCTGCATATTCGAGTTTTGGCCTCACATAGGTTACATAAATATTTCTGAACATTTCCTTGTCCATGTGCCTGAAGGCTACCCTTACATTTGATAAGAATGCATATGCTGCCCTTACTATGCCATTTATATGTATTTCTGGAGACAAATCTGCCAGTATGTTTACTCCTGGATCTCTCTCATTTTCTGTCTCTTGAAGTTGTACTCCAGCCACCGAGTAGTCAAGCTTGGGCCTTCTTGCACTTGTACCCATTCTCATTACCTTACATTTTGAAGTATTGAATTTCATTAGCCACTTTTCTGACCACTCATGCAGATTATTTAGATCCTCCTGAAGTTCTCTACCATTGTTCTCGTTTTTTACTTTCTTCACAATCTTTGCATCATCTGCAAACATATTCATGAATGAATTTACAGACTCTGATAGGTCATTTACATATACAAGGAACAAAAGTGGCCCTAAAACTGAACCCTGTGGAACTCCACTACTAACTCTTCTCCATTCAGACACTGAGTGTCTTACTCTAACCCTCTGTTCCCTTCCTTCTAAGTAAGTTTTTATCCATTCCAAAACATTTCCACCTATTCTAGCCATTGAGTGCAGCTTCCTAATAAGTCTCCCATGTGGAACAGTGTCAAACGATTTCTGGAAGTCTAGGAAAATGCAATCTGCTCAGCCCTCTCTTTCCTGTAGGATTCGGCTTACCTCATCATAAAATTCTAATAAGTTTGTTACTGTTGATCTACCTTCTCTGAAGCCATGTTGCCTCACTGACAAAAAGTTGAAGGATTCCAAGTGAAGAGAGATATGTTTCCTTAGTAGTTTCTCCATTACTTTGCAAACTATGCTGGTCAAGGAAACTGGTCTATAGTTCAGAGCCGTATCCCTCCTTCCCTTTTTGAAGATAGGTATCACATTTGCTTGTTTCCAGCATCTTGGAATCTCCCCTGATTCCAGTGACTTTTTAAATATGATACTTAGTGCCACTGATATTGAGTTTGCACATTTTTTAAGCACATGAGGGGATATATCATCAGGACCTGTAGCTTTATGAACATCTAAATCCATCAGCGCTTTGCATACCTCTGTAGCTGTAAGGTTGATGTTCTCTAATACCGGCCCTTGAGCTTCTATCTCTGCAATCTGAGGGGGTGGGGTATTTTCTACTGTAAATACTGACTGAAACTCCTTGTTCAATTCTTTGCAGATCTCTTCATCCATCTCAGTGATGCTTCCAGCCGCTCTCTTTAGCCTTAAAACCTGTTCTTTTACCTTAAGTTTTCCTCTGATAAAGCTGTGGAAAAGATTGGGATTTTCTTTAGCCTTCCTGGTGATGTCCCTCTCATAGTCTCTCTCTGCCTCTCTCCTTTTACTTAGGTAGTCATTTCTTGCTCTTTTGTAGGTTTGCCAGGCATTTATGTTTTTTCTCCTCCTATACCTTTTCCAGCATTTGTCTCTCCACTCCTTAGCTCTTTTACACCCGTTATCGAACCATTTCTCTCTGGCATGAATTACACCTACTTTGGTGACAGGTATGCAGCAATCTACTATCTTCCCATGTTTCTCACAAAAGATGTCATACATTTCTTGTACAGATTTGTTGTAAAATAAGGTTCTCCAGTCAATAACTGCAAAAAGCTCATTTATTTTGATGTAATCTCCTTTCGGATAGTTCCTCCTCATGTCTTCAGTGCCTCTACTCTCAGGAAGAATTTATTCAATTATATACTACATCAACAACACACAGTGGTCGCTCTTTCCAATTGGTGGTTCATACTCAATTTTTTCAATATCCAACACATTATCTGCGAATACGTGTGTGTGTGTGTGTGTGTGTGTGTGTGTGTGTGTGTGTGTGTGTGTGTGTGTGATTACCTAATTGTGATTACCTAATTGTGTTTACGGGAAAGAGCCCAAAGCTCGTATCTTCCCGTCTCCTGATCGGTTCATTTTTAGACTTAGTGATACTTATCATACCTGTCCTTAAAACTATGGATTGAGGTAGCATTAACTACCTCCTCGCTTAGCGAATTCCAATTGTCAACTACTCTTACACTGAAAAAGTATTTCCTTACATCCTGCAAACAAGTTTTCTTCCGAAGCTTCAAACTATGACCTCTAGTTCTAGAGCCAGCCATATCGAAATATCGATCCCTATCCACTCTATCATAACCATGAAGGAATTTAAAGACTGTCACCATATCCCCCCTTACTCTTCTAGCTTCGAGTGATGGCAAGTCTAATTCCCTCAGCCTCTCATCATAACCGAGATTGCGTATTTCTGGCACCAGTTTCGTGGCATGTCTTTGAACTTTTTCAAGCTTAGCTATGTGCTTTTTCAAGTGCGGATTCCAAAAGGGGGCTGCATATTCGAGCTTTGGCCTCACATAGGTTACATAAATATTTCTGAACATTTCCTTGTCCATGTGCCTGAAGGCTACCCTTACATTTGATAAGAATGCATATGCTGCCCTTACTATGCCATTTATATGTATTTCTGGAGACAAATCTGCCAATATGTTTACTCCTAGATCTCTCTCATTTTCTGTCTCTTGAAGTTGTACTCCAGCCACCGAGTAGTCAAGCTTGGGCCTTCTTGCACTTGTACCCATTCTCATTACCTTACATTTTGAGGTATTGAATTTCATTAGCCACTTTTCTGACCACTCATGCAGATTATTTAGATCCTCCTGAAGTTCTCTACCATTGTTCTCGTTTTTTACTTTCTTCACAATCTTTGCATCATCTGCAAACATATTCATGAATGAATTTACAGACTCTGGTAGGTCATTTACATATACAAGGAACAAAAGTGGCCCTAAAACTGAACCCTGTGGGACTCCACTACTAACTCTTCTCCATTCAGACACTGAGTGTCTTACTCTAACCCTCTGTTCCCTTCCTTCTAAGTAAGTTTTTATCCATTCCAAGACATTTCCACCTATTCTAGCCATTGATTGCAGCTTCTTAGTAA